>BMAW01084290.1:2106-44815 GCA_019974015.1 Nephila pilipes | reverse complement strand
ATATATATATATATATATATATATATATATATATATATATATACATAAACTCTTGAGACCTAACGTCCATTCTATTAGACAAATCTTGTTTTACATACAGAGAAAGAATTTACAGTTTTATAACCTAAAATCAGATACTCATTATATTGAAAAGTCCAATGCTATCACCTATTCAGCAAAATTTGAAATTATTTGTCGAGTTTCCTGTTCTATAAGCATTTGATAATGGCGGACTAGAAGAAAGCAACAATTGAAGGTATGTCAATAGTTTAAATTTAGTTTTATTATATTTTTACATATTTTTTTGAATCAAAAATAGCTAATAAATTTACTATTTTAAATGTGTAAATAATGAAATTATGTTGTATATTTAATCTTCGATTAATATCTTTTGATAATCAAAGCTATGAATTGTTTGTGTTCCATTTAGTGGACATTGGGACTTGATCGCTTAATTATTCTCTCAAAATTGTATACTAGGAAATTTTTGTTTTTGGACTAGGAATATTTATTGTGTTTTTGGATAAGGAATTATTTATCTGTGTAACTAAATTTCGAATAAATACAAAAACAAATAAATAAATAAAAATTAAGTGTTAAATAAAAAGTATATAGGTGCTATTGTTGAATTTTGATTATTTTAATTTGATTTTGGTTCAATTGGTTTTTACAGAAATATTTGGAAACCGACGTTATTTAGATGCAGAAAAACAAGCTCAAAAAATTCTTGGAAGGAACGGTGATGTGTCAGACATTGATATTAGAGATGAAGATGATGATTATATGAACCTGAACATGATCAAGTATCTAAAAGTGATAAACTGCCAAAAAATATATAATACAGGAAAACACAGATTGACATTTCTAGAGATAAGAGCTTGATTGACGATGAAGCACCTCTCTTTAGCGAAATAAAAGAAACCCCACATCACAAGAATATGTACTTCTAAATAACAGTTCAAAATGATTTTTTTTTGCCGAAACACCTTTATAAATGTTTATTCATCTTTTATTATTCATTCACTATTTTATATTCAAACATTGAATTTTCTGTTTACTTTCGCTTTTCTCCTCTTTTGATTTAATTTGCCTAGCTCGTTCTCCAGTAACTTATCTATATATTTATTACAATTTTTTCTACACTTAAAGCTTTAAATTTGATGAAAAATATTTTTGTGTTCTTTGAACTCATGTAAAAATCATCAAATAAACATTATTTCGCATTTCTTGTAAATTAGAATTATTTGTCTGTATGTCATTCACAGTATATATCAGTAATACCCAATGTCCATTATAATGGACTGGACAAACATTGTGTTTTTCTTAATTTTTAAAAGAAAACGGATGAATATACTGTTTTGCATTATTTTTTAGATGATTTATCTCAAATTAGGGGGAAATATTCAAAGAATATAGGTCTTGGTTCTCAACAATATATATATATATATATATATATATATATATATATATATATATATAGATATATATATACACACTCATGGACAAAAAAAATTAGCGCACCAAGAAAGAATCGTCAAAATGAAACGAAATTTTACGTACGTAATGACTACTTTGATATATGTAAATGATTAGAAAATCAAAGAAAAAGGATAATTTGTTTCAGAGAAAAAGGCAAAAGAACGAAGGATTTAACCCTTTGAGGGGCACTATAATTAATTTATCATTCTCTATTTTAAAAATGGTCCTTATCTTACCGTAAGGGTCTAAAAACACACATTATGCATCCAAAAAAAATTTAAAACCACTGTACATTTATGGGGGTGGTGTTGGCAATTGCCAACACTGCCCCACTAGAGCTTAAGATGTTGTTTGAAACAATACTTTTACGCTTAATATTAAAAACATAAAAAGTGATGGAAATAAATGGTAAAAGGTTCAATTATAAATAAAATATGCTAGATATTCAAAATTACTTTTTTTTGCTATATTAATTTTTATCGTTTTAATTATATTTAATAATAATTAATTATTTAATTTATCATAATTAATTTTTCCATCAAAATTATCTCCTCTGATGGACCAGCTTCTTCAAGAAATGCAGGTATCTCTTTCGTTACGACTTTTTTCCATTGCCATTTCACTTGAGTCACTTGAGAAGGCCCAGGTAAATTTATATCCTCATCTTCACTAGAAGCTGTATCAGACTCACTAGTATATTCTAATCATATTAGGCATATAATATTAGGCATATAATCTTCATTACATGAATTTTCAGAATCAACTGACTCATTATCAGATGGAAGATCATAAAATAATTGAAGAGCTTCCTGAATATCAAGTTTTTTCCGTGACATATTTTAAGAAAAGTTAATATCATGCAAAATAAATAAATAAATATATCGTCTTGAGTAAAAAAATTAACTAATAAAGCATAAAAATTGAAACTTCAAACTAACGGAATCAGTAAAGCAAATCTGTAAAATAAATGGAGCTAGTGTAAGGAATAAAAGAATCCCTTTCAAGAGAATAAAATTCAAGAAATGAGGCAAAAACAATCCCTTGTGAGTTTCCCACCCTGCGTCAACCCCTAACCCACTCCCCACCTCCAATCCACCCTTTGAAATCAACCCCAACTTTCTCTTACAATGTAAATAAAACGCAACTCCAAATACTTGAGGGGCACTGAACTCTTCAAAATACAGTGCAATATTCGCTCTTTTTCTTCGGGGTAAGAAAGAGAATCACCTATTGGGGCAGTGTTGTCAAATGACAGCATTTGGAAAAAACTAATAAAATGGAGTACATAAATGCACATTATTTGGTTGTAATTGCACACCTAGAACATCATATGCACGAAGAAAAATAATACGTAAACTACATTTAAAAAAATATGTTTTATATTTTTTTTCAGAATTTTTAATTAAACGGATTAAAAACAGCCAATTTCCTATGCTTCGTTCTCAGTTGAATACTCAATTTTTTTTGGCGCTGCTATCTGTTATGTTTAAATGGAAGTTAAATGATGGATTCTGTTTAGTGTTTGCAATAAAATAACACTTGAGCGTTTAGAGAAAAAATATAGAAAATGGTGTTTGCATTTGCCAACACTGCCCCTCAAAGGGTTAATTCCCTGTTGAACCCCCTGTAGCACGAATGCCCGATGCGATACGATCGGGCATTGAAGCCTACAAGTTCTGTATGATGTCTTGAGACATTTCGTTCCATATTTGTTGTAACCTTGCCTCTAGTTCGTTCAAACTCGTGGGAGCCGTTAAATGAGTGGCAACGCATGTGGTTGCAGGATGTCATGGACATACCGCTGAGCTGTCATGGTGCCACGGATCAATACTAGGGGTGACCGTGTATTGTAGGCAATGACACCCCATACCATCACACCAGCTGTGGTAGCGGTGTGTCGTTGTAAAGCAAAGGCAGGATTGAGGCGTTCATCACGGGGTCTCCACACACGATCACGATTGTCATCACTGCTGAGATTGAATCTGGATTCGTCGCTAAAGACAACCTGGTTCCATTCCGTTGCCGTCCAGTTTCCTCGTGCGCGGCACCACTCCAAACGGAGGCGTCGATGGGTGGGCTTCAAGGGCAACACACGTAATGGGCGCCACGATCACAAATGTCCTTCAGCCAGGCGCCTTCGTATGGTTCGAGAAGACACAGGGGCCTCAATTGAAGGTGCTACATGTGCCTGGATGGTGGCCGATGAAGCAGTTGGCTGTACGCGTGCATTTCTTACGACGTGGCGGTCTTCTCGACGACTGGTCTGTCGAGGGCATCCTGAGCCTGGTCTTCGTGTAAATGATATCTTTCGGATACACTGGTCCTAACACCTCCTCACAACTCAATCAGAGCGGCCTAATTGACGAGCTACTCGCCTAGCTGATCACCCAGCTTCCATGATGCCGATGATTCTCCCCCTCTCAAACTGCGACACCTGCTCATATTGTCTTCGAAAACGGCGTAATGGTATGTCTACCTCAGCTCTTCCTTTGTAAACGATTATTTTATACTCTACGGAGAACGACGTTAAACGCCCTTACCGGCTCTACGTAATGCGCAATCACGCTGCGTTTCTAATCATTTGCATATCTTCTCGACATGTACCTTCATACCAAGTTTCGTTACGATCCCGCAATTATTTCTTGGTGCGCTAATTTTTTTGTCCATGAGTGTACATACATACATACATACTAGATGAGGGTACAAATGTATTTTTATAATCATAAAGCTATCTATATAAATTTCATTTTAGCATTTATTAATTGAATTTATGTACAAATAAATAATTTAATAACTTAAACATTTATACACTCATAAATAATTTAATAATTAAATAACTCTAAAATGAAATTTATATTTAGCTTTATGAATATATTATACAATTTAAAATCATTTACTTTTCCATCAGAAAATTCTTTACGTGAGAAAATATACAGAGTGTTTCGAAACTCATGAGCAAAAATTAAAGGGTTTATTAAAAATCTAAACAAGCAATTTCCACCATACGATCCATAGTCAGAGAGCAAGCAGTGAACAGCTAGACGGTGCTGTAATGAACCGATAAAGCTCGAGTTTCCTTACACATCGTCATTTTTAGCGTGGTGGCACGGATTTTTCCTGCAAATTTTTGCTTGAGTTTGTGTTACAATGGGAAAATTGAAGCTCATAGAATTCAGATTTTGGAAAACAAAATCTTTATTTACACGATTAGAATATATTCATATTTGATACATCGACAAAATAATGCTGCCGAATCACCATTGCCAATTAAAAGTGTTATAAATATACTTCAGGTATCCGCCTACCTTTAAAACGCAATTTTGGGTCAAAAAGATGGTTTTTTATTTACAGTCTATTAATAAAGCCTGATTTCTTAGCTTTCTGGAACAGTTTCTTTCAATTTTGTTTCTATCTTACTTAGAACTTGAGTTATAAGCATTTTAATAGTAGTATATGTCAATTTTTTAGAATTGGAAGTAGCATTCTGCTACTGGAAATGGAATTTTAATGCTTGTTTACATTGATATTTTGCGTAATATCGCCATCACAATATCTTCCAACATGCAAGATGAACTTCGTAAGACCCAAAATACCAATAAATCTTTTAATGGTATAATATGACAAAGATTACCAAAAGAAGTTTTTGTTTGTTTGAAAACTGTAAATTGGGTGCATATGATGCAATTATATAATTTAAGGAAGAATATAAAGGCTACTTAAAAGTCTTAAATAAGCTGAACATTGAAAATCCAGGCGACTTCACTGTTTAAGGATACGAAAAGTTGGATAGCAATTGAATCAGGGATTCGAAACGCCATACTTACATACAATAGCTGTTGTATGTAAGCGTAGGAAAGTTTTAAAGGCCATCAGAAAGAAAAATATAACTTATTTAAGTAATACGGATAGTGAAGTTTATACAAATCAGGAGCCTTTTAATGTTAAATTTTTTTTAATCAATTAAGTAAGTTTCTGGGTTGAAATGCATTTTTAACTTTTTCTCAAAATCAAAATTTTCATATTTTGCTTCATCATATTGAAAATGTTATGGATATACTATTATGAAACTTTCATGGAATACTCTATGAAGGTAAATTTAGAATTTGAACCTCTCCTATTGTTATAATTCTATTATTTTGTATTTTATTGTTGAGAAAAGTCATAAATTATCACAAATTTTTACGGTTTTTTTGTATGTTAAAGCACGACTTCCTATAAATATTAAATTGTCAAGGTTATAATTATGAGAGGGGCACAAATCCTGAATTAGATTCAATTCATGATAACAAAATTTACAGAATTCTCTATTTAAATTTTAGTTTTGGTATTTTGCTCAAGTGCCATTTTACTACCATTTTTATATATCTTTTGAGTTAAAATATTTTAAAAATTTCTTAATTGATGTTGATTTTACATTTTATTTTAAGTTTTTAACCATGTCCTATAGTACAATGTCTATAAAAGGTTATTTTATCAATTATTTAAAAAAGTCCTCTTCGAAGGTAGGCGGATATCTTAAAGATTTTTCGCATTTATTTCGCGGTTATGAATCTAGGTTAATCAGGTGATTACCATTGACAGGACAGATGAAAATTTCGAAATTAATTCGCAAAGCAATGAAAATTTTGACAATATTCTTGAGTTGAAATTTAAATGAATATCTCTGAATGCGACAGACTACAGCTGAATAAGTCTTGTTGAATCAGAAATAGTCTACGATGGTCTTCTGATATCAAAATCCTTTTTCTGTACAGATTGTTTCCTTTAATTTTCCTTTAATCGCAACAACTCAAATGTATCCAACAACACAAGAGTTTTTCCTTAAGAAATAGAAACTTAATATCATCTAGCTTTAGAATACTTCAACATTTTACCTTTATTAAAACATACATTCCCGGATCTTTATTGAAACATATATGTATATCGTGCTTGATAGAATACCTCATTGTACACTAATCAACAAAATTAGGAAACATTAGGCTTTAATGAACATATGAAAATATTTACACTGATAACTAACGTTAAATAAAACATCTATAATTAATGCGCATCAAGAAATAGAAATAGAAAACGTCATATATAAATAAGAAAGACATTTAAAACAAGAAAAAAAATAAATTTCTTTAAAATTCCCAGGAATCGTGATTTGGCAGAACCTTCTCTTTTCGCTCTGAAATTCAATTGGTCAGCCTTTGTTTTGAGACAATGTGACTTGGAAATGTTACAACAACTTGATTTACCGGAATCCATGGTTTGGAGTATCATAGGGAGACGAATCCGTGTCAATACAAAGTTCAGCAGACGTTGTTGAAGTATCCAGGAGTGTCGTTTCAAGGAAGTGGAATCGATTTCAAGGAAAAGGTAATGTTAAATATTAATCAAGGCAAGATAATTCACATGTTACCATTGAACATGATGTCTGATATATCTTGTTAAAGGCTTTTCGACACAGAACAGGCAATGCTACCCAGCTTCCAAAGAGGTTGCTTGTGCAACAGGAAAAATGGTGTCGAACCAAACAGTCCGAAATAGGCTCCATCAGGGCGGTCTCTATGCATATAGGTCAACGGTGTACATTCCTTTGACCTCAAGGAATAAGTACTTGAAAAAGGTGGATTGTTTAACATCGAGAATTGGTGCAACGTGAATGGAGTCAAGTGCTGTTTACTAAAGAGTCCGATTCAGTTTGGAGTGTGATACCCGAAGTGTTTTGGTAATGGAGAGAAAGGAACATTCAAAATAACCCCACATTCCTTTGGTAAAGATCACATTACAGACAAGGTGGTTTGATTATATGGTCTAGAATTTGCATAGTTGGACTTACGGACCTGCATATCAATGGCAATTTGATAGCCCAAAGGTATGTAGACAAGATACCGAGACCTTACGTCATACTTTACGCTGCAGATACCTTAGATAAGTGATTCCTTTCTTTTAACACATGATAATGGCACATACACAGATCGTCTTGTGGAGAACATCCTTGAAGCTAAATCAATACAGCGTATGAAGTAGTCAGCATGTTTTCCTAACCTAAATCAGGTCGAGTATCTTTGGGACACGCTTTGATGATGCATAGAAGTCAGACAGAGGCCTTCTTTTACTGTCCCGGACTTATTGATTACACTTCTTCAGGAGTGGGACAGTGTTTCCCAAAGCCTTTTTGATAACCTCCTCTCATCTATGCGGTGTGCAGCAGTCTTAGCTGTTTGAGGAGACATTACGCCATATTAAATATCTGGGATCATTTCCAAACATTACTTTTTTGTCATATACTTGTTGCTAAATTATTGCCCTGAAGCAGTTTTTCTAGTACTTTCCTTCGTTTCAAGGAATTAAAGTTATACGACATTTTTTTGCATCTTTTTTCTGTATTGTATTTTGTTAACGCTTGTAATATTCATTTCATGCCCATGAATGGCTGTTTTGCAAAAATTTCACAACTTCTTTCCTGTTCTCCTAACTAGCTCATTTTTCAGGAGCAAATCAAGACTTTATTTACCAAGGTGAATTTTTCCGCACAATATAAATGAATGGTCAATCCTATTATGAAGAGTTTGCTTCAAAGTATGCGAATTCATTTCTCCACAGATGTATATAAGCAGCTAAAACAGTCTCAGCTACAGGGGAAATCATTTGTTTTGAAAAGAAACACAGAATTTTCAGTTAATAATCATAAGAACGTTTGATCTATAGAAGTAATTTTAACTTCCCATTTTTCTTTTAAATGTTAAATTATTTGATGAAAAGATTTTAACCGAATCTTCAATTTTATTAAAAAGGGTCTATTTCATAGCGTTAAGCATTGTTTAAGAGTTTGATTTACTATTGAAAGAATTTCCCTTTGCGAGAATTCCATTCTATATATGTCGTCGTCTTAACAGTGAAATAATGTCTTTCTTGTTTTTTTTTCTGCCTTGAAAATTAAATTTCCACTAGTAATTAGAACTTATACTATGAAAACTCGAGTAAAAGAATAGTTCTTCTAAATAGAAAACAACATTCTTTACATTTCAGAAGATTGCTCCATTTTGGAGTTATCGTTAGATAGAAATGTCACCAACAAAAAAATACCATAAAAGAACTATATCTTGACTAATCTAAATGTACAATTGTGACTTATACACGTTTTAAGTCTTCTAAACTCGTTTTATAGTTTTGTAGCAGTATTTCGAAGCCGTTCATTGGCTGTAAACGGTCCCCTCATTTGCAGCAAAAGAGCTTTACAAAAGTCTTATCGGTTCACTTTATACATTATGAAATGTATAAAAAAAGAAATGATAAAAAAAAAAAATCTCCCATATCTTTGAGCAGTAAGTAATTTAGAGTTCATACGAAGATAATTTTTCAGAGAGTAAAGTTTGAAGGACAAGAACTACTTAATACCATTTTTAATGTTCGAGGGAAAGGATATAATTCGCTTTCAAATGAAATTCTATTCTATAGATTTGGTAGATATTTTGAACTTGAGCTTCTCGCGTACGTCACTATAAATTATTACTCTCAATTTCCTAATTTCACTTGAAAGCCAAGAGGAATCTATGCAAAGTTTTTCTTTCCTCACGCGATAATGAACGGGGTTGTGTTTGCTGAAGCAGTAAACTTATTTGAATTGGCAAACAGGTTTCGAAGTGTTTATATGGCAAGCTTTCCTAGATTTAGTGAACGACAACGTAAATTGGATTTTGTTGACACTGCTAAACTTTGATTAAAGAGATCTGGGTACAGAAGAGTTCAGCTTAAAAAGCTCACGCACACCATGTGCACATAGATACTAAATCGACATAGTACTAACATTAAAATTTCTGGTGAAATAGATTCCAAGTTGATTTTTACGTAAAAGTTGAAGACAAGGTACAATTCATTTTACTTTAAAATAATATTTGAAATGGATCTTTCTCTTCCAATTCAGACTCTACGATAAATATTCCTGCAAAATGTCAACAGAATTTTCATTTCATTCTGAATGTTTGTCAAACGCTCATGGGAGACTGAGATAAATGCGACTTAAGTTTGTATTTTTTATTAAGAAATTCTATGCATTAAATCACAAATTTCTATACATCAAATTTTTTTGCATTTCCATGGTTTGTTTAAAATCATACTATTTCTGTTTCTATTGGTTGAATTTTAACTTTTCTTTTTCATATGAATTGATTGATACAAAATTAACTTCGAGCTTAGAAACAACACGAGGGCTATTGATGACGGACCTCGTCATTTTGAACCTCGTCCAAGGGACGAGGACGATATCTGAGCTGGAACCTCTCTCTCCAAACTTCCATATCTCACCAATGAAGAGACTTAAGACCTTGGCAGATTTAACGCGTATCACCCCTCATATACGGTGAGTTTTTAGAGGCATCCGGGCTCGAACCCAATAATCGACGGAAAGAATGCCAGTCATGAGTTTGCGACCATGACTGACCACTAGGCTACCACGGCCACTTTCTTCAAGTGGAAAAAGAAAAATCAAGGAAACAAAGAAAAAGGCAATGTACTTAGATGATTTAAGAAGTGGGATAATTACTCGTCATAATATATTATATATGCTTTGCAGTGAAACGTGCAATATGTTTTGCTAAAATGAAACAAAGTTACAGTAAGTTTGTGTTTTCAAAGCGTGTTAAATGCAGTTTTTCTTCTAAATTTTTATTTTAAGAGATTTATTGTATTTTTATCATTCAGAAATTGTAGGTTCATATAAATCAGTTTTCCTTCAATGAGAATAACTCATAATTACGGCTTGTGATCCTTACTTCCTTTATTTTTAAGGCCGTATACTGTATACACTACTCAATCATTTTGTCAGTATACTTTGAAATTCTAGGCATCCTTTTTTTTTACTTGTTTTCGATACAGACTTTACGAATTAGTAGAAAACATTATCTTGTACCTTCTTCAGTGCTTGTTAAACGGATCTAGAGGTTAGAGTACGAATACATACGGTAACGAGCAAAATATCTTAAAATTTCTATTTGATATTTCCAGCCTGATATTGTGATCTTTATTTCGCAATATATATTCATCTTTTCAATTTTCTAATTCTATTCCTTTGAAGATAAAAATAAAAGCATTAAAATATTTAACCATGTATGCTCAGGCAAATACGGTTTGTCATCGATGATTTCTCGCACTTTAGGACAGATCCAGAATGAAGAGTCTTTTCAATGAATTCAAGTTTCATTCTCATTTCCGCATGATTGATATTTTCATCCATTTTTCAATTAACGTCCAAATGTAATTGAATTGTTAGCATTCAAATAAGGGGCCACGGTAGCCTAGTGGTCAAGGTCGTGGACTCGCGACCGGCGTTTTTCGTTCAGTCGCGGGTTCGATCTTTGGGCCGCCAAAGACCCTCCGTGTAGCCGGGGCTGATGCACGTTAAATCTATTCGGGGCCCAAAGTCCTCCCGTAGGCGTGGTGTGGATGTTAGGAGAGGGGGTGCCAGTTCAGGTGTCGTCCTCGTCACTTGACCGTGGTTCAAAATTACGAGGTCCGTCGCCAATAGCCCTCGCGTTGCTTCTAGTGCGACATTAATAAAAACTAAACTAAACTAAGCATTCAAATAAGTCATACAAGACTTTGGTATTTTTTTAGAGTTCACATTTTAATGTGTCTGATAAAATATTAGAAATAATTTTGAAATGAGAGTGCTTACTCTCACACGCAATTTTAGAATAAATCAAATTTCAATATGAGCCTAGAAGATTATAAGAAGTTAATCTTAGGGTTAGATATAGTTTTGTCTGAAAATACTAAATAAATAAATAAATAAAGTGCTTTGTAGACAATTTCAAATTCTTACCCAAATTTAGAAAAATGAACCAATATCGAAATTCACCACCTACCGATGCAATGCTGATGAAAAGTAATCTCGTATGAAAATGGTATTTAGATAGGATCTATTCGTATAAATTGGTTTAAAAAATTATCTTACTTCGAAGTTCCAGGACGGTGGTTGAGAGAGATTATAGAAATGATGCATGGCCGTAAGTTAGATGTATTGTCTTTCAAAAGACCGTCGTGGTAGGATGCAAGAGTGGGGTGCCAGCTCTGGTATCAACCTGGTCATCTGACCGTGGTTCGAAATGACATGGCGTATTGTCTGTGATGTAAGCGTTTCTTACAACGAATAAATGGTACGAAGGATCAAACAGGATAAAAGATTAAAGATGGTTTTTAAATGAATAATTGTATTCCTCTCGATGATAAAATATTTTTTTCCCGTGCTTATTCATCTAAAAAGCTCATTTTGTTAATTTTGTGCTTTTTCTAGAGAAAAGTGTATGAAAACTGAAAAGTTTCCAAAATTACTTTACCCCTTATTAATTTTGCTTACCGATATATATTTATAGAATAATATAGGGATAACAACCTTCATTTCTCCTTCATAACGCAATCAGTCGGTTAATTAATATACAGTAATACAAGTATACAATGCAATAGAAATCGACCACAATACACAAATTCAAAAAACAATTAACATCGATAACCAGATGGTTGATATATGCTTAACGAGGATTCATCATAAGAGAAATAACAACAATTATGAATAATATAAAAAGCCTTTTTAAAAATTAGTTTAGTTTATATTAACGTCGCACTAGAAGCAACACGAAGGCTATGGGCGACGGACCTCGTAATTTTGAGTCACGATGAAGTGACGAGGACGACATCTGAGCTGGAACCCCATTCTCCTAACTTCCACACCACGCCAGCGGGAGGACTTTGGGCCCCGAACAGATTCAACGAGCATCAGCCCCGGCTACACGGCGAGTCACGGATCGAACCCGCGACTGAACGAAAACCGTTGGCCACGACCATGACCACTAGGCTACCTCGGCCCGCCTTTTTAAAAAAAGATTTTCTACATCATCAATTACATTGCATCAAATACCTTCTAAGTGTTAATGTTTCTTTAACTCAGTATGTCATTGGAATGAATTCGAATGGAAAACAGAATTCTTTCTTAGAAATTTTTTATTTAAGGAAAACTTTGTTTAGACTTCCCACATTTCAAATCAAAAAGAAGTGCTGATATAAAAGTTTAAAAACCAAAAATATTAGTACCAATGTTATTAATTTCGTAAAACATTTTGTATGTGAACCAATTTTCTTCCATTGAAATGTTTGAATGTTTTTACATCAAACAAGTATGTTTTTGAAATTATCTATGAAAACTCTGAATTTAACAAAATATTTTCAAATTCGTTCCATATTTTTAAATTCACAGAAAAAGCATTAATATTTCAGCTAGTTATAATTAATAATTTTTTGATTGATTGTTTACTAACGTCATGTTTAGAAGTAACGCGAGAGCTATTGGCGATGGTCATTTTGAACTTCGATCATGTGGTGAGAACGACACCAGAACTGGAACCTTCCTTTCCAACCTTCCATAGCACGCCTATTGTAGGAATTTCGACACATTTAGCGTGCGTCAGCACTGCTATATGGTGGGTCTTTAGCAGCATCAGAGCTCGAACCTACGATACGACGGTAACAACACCAGCCGTGAATTTGTGACTAGGGCAACTAAGCTGCTGCGACCACTATAAATAATAACAGGTCAAATCACTACGACGCGTGCTTATTAATTTTCAAGGCCGCGGTAGCTTAGTGGTCATGGTTTCGGATTTGTGACGGTTTTCGTTCAGTCGGATTCGGATGGTGTTCGGTTTTCGTTCAGTCGCGGGTTCGACCCGTCGTGTAGTCGGGCCTGAAGCACGTTAAATCTGTCGGGGCCCAAAGTCCACCCGTTGGAGAGGGGGTTCCAGCTCAGGTGTCGTCCTCGTCACTCGACTGTGGTTCAAAATCACGAGGTCCGTCACCAATAGTCCTCGTGTTGCTTCTAGTGCAACGTTAATTAAAACTAAACTAAAACTTATTAATTTTCAAATGGCAAACGCTTCAAGACTGTAACAGAAATTGACGGAAAAAATGCATCAAAAATTTGTGACCAGTGAAAATTTTATTTTTATAGAACAATATTAAATACCGAAAAAAACGAATATTTTAAATGTTTTTTACTTGCTTCTACGAATAGAAGTAATTATTTATACAATATAGAAATGATATCTGTAAATTAAATAGTTAAAAGAAATTATGCATCAAATTAGATACTTTGAACTAGGTGGGGTAGTATTATGTGTTTAGAACCTAATCTATTATTTAAATATTTAATACAAAATCTTTTAATTTTGTCACTTCTTTTAAAGACGTATCCTTTTATTCCTTATATATATTATTTGGAGTTGCACATTTAAATTATATCTGAATATAATTTAAATGTGCATAACGTGCTTTATGAAAACATGAAAGTTGCACGCTATCATAGACTTTGTAGTCGCATCTTTCCGTTACAATCAAAGCTCTATGTCACCAGCTCTTCTTTGTGGTGCAGTCGCCGTTTCCCGCGTCGTCACTGCTTTATGGAACAGTCGCTGCTCAGCTCAATGTTGCTGCTACTTGGGGTCATGTCACAGTCATAGATTCGTGTCATGGTCGTTGTTTCGTGTAATAGTTTGTCTTTTAAAATGACATTAATAACAAGAATGATAATTGTTTTTTTCTTATAATTCTATGTATTGTGTACGTAAAAACTTAAAGCCTGTAGATTATTGAATGTGAATAGAATCAATAAAACTGAAATTTATATTTTTACAGTATTCTTGTATCATTTAGTAGATAGGCAGCAATCATTTAAATAATTTAATGGGGAAGAGTGTAAGAAAATACAAGCATCACACATGCATTTCTATCAGTGTAAGAACATCATTGCTTTTAGAGAATGTGGGTCCCTTATTTGGGGGGGGGGGCTAAGCGAAATCTTACAGTACAATTTTTGACATAGTTACGTCTTCGGCTACTTGTGTGGATATCGGTTTTCAAAAACATTATCGAAATAATTTATTTCATATTTTAGAAATTTTAATTATATAAGATGCACACACAGAATATATATAAATATATATTTAATATTTTTCTTATAATAAGAAATTTTCAATTTGGAAGTTTTTGAAATAAAATAATTTCTTTTTGACGTTTCGATGATATCTCTTTTAGTTATAATAATACAATACATTGGATAAATTAATTAAATTTTATGTAGGACAGATTCGACTGTTTGTTTCCTCCGGAATGAGCAGCAGAACTACCTCCGAAAATAGAAGAATATTTATGGCACTGATCTACATTTACATATACACTGGTGTTCAAAAGTTAAGCATAATTAGTAGGATACGAACATGTGTGAGCGAATATGTTCGAATAACTTATGGAGAATCATCTATTTGACATGAAGCAAAATATTTCAATCGCAAAACACCTGCAATACTGAAACGAAATTCTACAGGAATAATGAAACAAAAATTTATAGCAACAATGAAAGAAAATAAACAACACTCTAAAAATTTTCCCCAAGGGATTTTTTATCACGTGAATTACTCAAAATTATAGGCAATTAATTTTCAGATAAGAAACCTTTTACTGATATTAACTTGTGGCCACGGTGGCATAGAGATCATAAGGTAATTTTTCCGCATGAGCTGATGGTACATATTTTCTCGAAAATGAAAATGCTTTTGAACTGGGATCTAACAGAAATTGAATTGTTTTGAAATATAATTATTTTTGAAATAAATTGTTTTGAATAGCAATCTGTTACTGAATTTAATTAAAAGCTTAAATGCCACTTTGCGTAGCATCAATCAAAATGTGAGAAAATTTCAATTCTTCGCGTATGAAAAAAAGTAGAACCATCTGTTTTGCTCATCAATCAACCCACATTGATTTCACTCTTTAATCGCGTGATAGATTTTAAAAATTCTATTCTTCATATTTAATATATTTTTCATCTTAGACTTGTTTTTCTATTAAGTCAACACTGCATCCGAATGTGGCTGAAAGGATTCTTAATGAAAACAATCACATGCGTGAGGAAGGTGTAAGTTAATCTGTGTGACTTGGTTTATTAATTAATAAATTAATAACACACACAATTTAGTTTCCTTTTCAGCTACTGTTTGTCTAGCTCGGAAGAAAATTCTAGGGTGCCCTATATTTTTTTTTTGTATTGCACAAGTAATGAAGACACCATTTTACTATCATTACTGTACCACACGCCTAAAACTAGTTTTGTAACATGAAATGTAGAATTGATGTCAAACTGGGACTTTATGATTCTCTGAATTGGCACATTAAATTCATTGATAGAAACATTTTATTAAAGAGCTGTTTTTAGGGCTTGACAAATTTATTTTCACCCTATTTGTGATGGGAAACAATTTAAAAAAAATAGTGTGCAGCAAGGAACAGTAGGGACAATTAATTTTGGTTTTTAAAGGTAAGATTGGAATCATCGACTGAAAAAAAAAGTGACCCAATAATTTGATTCCAAAGCTCTAAGAGAGAGAAATTTAATAAGAAATCTAAAAAAAAAATTGCAAAATATTTTAATAATTCTTAATTGCTTAGGGTTAGTAATAAACCCTCCATGTTCCTGTCTTTCATCGCCAGTCCACTGATATGCATCTTCTTCAGTTTAATAAACAAAAAAAAAAAAAAAAAAAAAAAAAAACTCGTTAAGCGATTTATTTGACTTTTTACATGCCAGGGCGAGTGCTTTTGTATGCTTTAATGTGAGGTTTAATAATTTTTTGCAATCAAAACATAAAAAATACACATAACACGAAACAAATGCTGTATTCAAATGAGGCATGATTACAGGTGTGTGTGTGGAGTTTTATTACAGTTTTTTTCCCCAAAACAATAGCCTAAAATGCAGATATTTTCCATCTAATTCCCCTTCTTCGAAATTTGAAAAGGGTAAAGAGAGATTCAACTATTAAAGTATCATTACTGAATCCAATTTGTGTGCTGTCTGAATTTTAAATAACATCTACTAGATAAGGATTGACATTTTCTCTAGAGAAAAGATACTCCATAATTGTACTGCAATACCTGTATGTGCAATTGATATCATGAAAACGATTTTAGATTTTCTTTGAAAAATTCACAGAGAAGCACTGCATATCCAATAAAACAACTAACGGTAAGCATTTCAATATCTCATAAGCCTATTTTTTCCTCTAACACCTTTTTTTACAAACAGTGATTCGTCCCTTATAAATATTCCCCCCCCCCTGACGTTGTGAATCTTCTCTTGATTTTTATGTTATTAGATGGATTTTTTTACCTCAGTTTCCAATTTCAACAATTGCGAGAGAACAGTTTGGGTTTATTTTGCTAAATTCGGTTAAGCTGGCCCAAACATTTGTATAAAACTCTCAATAAAGAAGTTTTATAGGGTTCATTTCTTGAATTGTATATATTTTTCGAAATGACGCATCAAGTTTTCTCTCTTTCTATCCGTCCACGATAATACGAAAAGGATTTCATAATTAATTGAAGTCGTGCTCAAAGAAAGAACCAATTATTTCTAAACAAGAAATTGTGTTTGAGAATTTATTTTTGCACCCATTTTTTCAAATAATATAAGCTTCAGAAAAAAGTTTTTGCTTATTTTTTTAAAATTTTTTTAATCTTCTAGGGAGGGAGTGAAAGTGAAGGCAATTGGCACAAGAACCAGATGTGGCTACGCTGCGCCAAACATGATATAACTGTGGCCTGGACGTGTGAAAAAATTGAAAAAAGACAAAAATTGGTTGACAAGAAGGAGGGTCGAAAATAGAGAAGGATCGCTAGGGTATTCCGGTGGTGCGTCACGCGTGTTTACCAAAGACAGTAAACACCATGGAAAAGAAAAAGATCACTAGAGTGCCTTATGGTCATGATGCCCGTACTTACCTAAAGAAGGCAAGTCCCTGAGGTCCCCTGATACAATTCCCAGAGACAGGGTCCCCAGCTATATCCCCAGACGCTGGGTACCCATTTGAGTCATCTCTTACGACATGCAGGTGCTACAATGATTCTATTCTGTCATACCCGGTCACCACACGGGTCTTTAATCGGCGAAAGAACAAGAAATCATTTTTTTTAAAGAGTATTTGTTTCTGTCAAATTAGTTGGCAATCGGAACTTGTGAAAGAATGTTTTAGATATATTTGGAAAATGAGAGATAATGAAGAAACAGAAAATTATAGTGTATTTTTTACTGCAAATGAGCTACAAATTTGAGCTTATAGTTACAATTTCTTATAATCTTACTATCCTTATGAGTCTCGGTTATTTTAGTACATAATTTTTCATAATAATATATCATTCGCTTTTTAAAAAAAAACATTAAAATTTTTATTACAAATAGATACTAAAAGATTCTGTTCCTATGTGTTTTTCTATAATCTTTTCAAGTCTGAATAAAAATACGAAATCTGAATAAAGGATATTCGATTGCCCTTTTTACGTTCCTCGGACGCATTGATCATTTCAGAAGATGATAATTTTTATTTTTAGGTTTGCATTTTTGTTCCAAAGGAAGTAAAGCAAATTTGCTATGCGCTCAAAATCGCCATATTAAAAAGCGTTGTTTATCACGCATTTAGGACCTGGCTGATTTATTAACCGGGGCGAAGCTTTTTTTGCACCTTTTATTACATCCCGAGGCAATATCAGTGGTGTTTCTTATTTGACGCGCTTTATTTTATTTCAGTTGTTATTGAAATAATCAAGTTATCAGTTACTGACGGATTGTTAGAAAGACCTCAGTTATGGGTTTGAGAGAAAATAGAATCTGCGAGTAAGGCATCCTATTGGGACTTCAAGACGAGTTTAGTTTACTTGATGTCATAGTAGCGCAACACTGAAAAAAGGTAACCGAATTGTTGACTCAATTTTGTCTCTCTCCGACATTTAATTTTCCTTGTCATGGTCTATTTTGCTAGTATGTAGAAAAAGAAACAATTAAGAAAAGCCCCCCCCCCCCGATTAAACGACTATTTAAACATATTACTCAGCTCTGTCAGCAGTGGTACCAAAACAATTTTGGACGCGAGCTCTAGATCAGCGTTGTTTCAGTCAGAACATTGGTTTGACAAAAGATCCGCCGTGTAGCGCGGCAGATGTATGTTTAATCTGTCCAGGTTCCAAGTCCTCTCGTTGGCGTAGTGGGAATGCTTGTAGATGAACTCAGGTATCGTCCTTGCCACACTTGATCAAGTTTTGAAATCACAAGGTATGTTTCCAATAGCCCTCGTTTTACTTTAAATTGCGTCGTTATCAAACCGTTTCTCTTTTATTAATTCAGAATTGTATTTCATTTGCATTTAATGCAATATTCAAATTAATAATATAAAAGGAAATAAATCTAAATAGGCAATTTTTAATAAAAGTAAAAATCACAATTGGATGGTTCTCAATAGTTAAGTCTATACGATTTTACATATTCATGAATTTTCGTATTTAAATGAATCGTAACAAATGCAATCTCAAAAGTTTTCTTTTGTCTAATAATTACAAGCATTTTCCTTAGGAATCCAAATAAAACAACTGAATTGACTAAAATTTAAAATAATTTCTACCATTACATTTGTAAGAGGGCAAACGAGAGCAAAATTTCATTTTTTAATTTTAGAATTAGTTTTAAAGTCCTCAGATTATTTGGAGAAAAGTGTGTACCCAAGACTTTTTCATAAATTTAAGCAATTATAGTAACAGTTGATAGGTTTCTTCAAACGTGTTCATTCTGTTCGAAATTTCGCATCTTATTCTTAAGAAATACTATACCTTTCATCATTTTATGTTTACAGACTCTGCATGTAAACACCAATTACAGATGTTCACTTTTATGTTGCAAACGAGAAAAACGCGTCTTCATTAGAAATACCCGCGTCTTAATTGATTGCTAGTGTGCATAATTACACGGAGGGGTGAAAGCTTAACGGCGTGTTTAAACAATTAGATTCACTTGAGTCGAGATGCTCACTGCCAGAAATCAAACACAATTTATCCTAAAAATGAAAATTCGCGATAGGAACACAGCAAAGCGAAAAAGAAGCTTAATTGAGTTTCAGAAATTCCCTCAGCTGTTGAAGTAGCGGTAAGCTGGCGAGCGTCAAAGGTGGCTGGACCATTACTTGAGCAAACACGGAGCTTTTCCTTTTATGATCTTGTAGAGTGTGTTGACGGGGTGCGTTGATTGATTAGAGGCGAGCAGATTAAGCAGCATTGATAGCAGAATAATCTGCGCTGCAATGAGGAGTCGATGGGAACAACATATAGATGCGCATTAAATGAGCCGTGGGGCAACCATACAATTCTTTGCTATTCCTTCATGTTTATTTAAAGGAAAACTGCTCGTGAAATAGAGGTTCATGTAAAAGAAAAACCAATTCTAAGCCCTTTATAAATTCTTGTTTAGACATTAATGTTCGTAACGTATAAGACAAAATAAGAAAATATTTTGTACCAATTGTTTCTTAAGCTAAATGCCCTTTCACATAAAGCTGAATGGGCAGGTTTTAATATATAGTTGCTTATCGGTTTCAGTGATAAATGATAAATTGGATTACTCCTGTCCTCTTGTGTATATAGCCTTTTGCGATTCGAATTCTATTTAAAACATTAAAGTTGTGTTTTTTATTTCATTATATGGAGTTTTAATTCATTTACGCATGAGGTTTTGATTACTTTGAAACTTATTTTAATAACTTATGTAGTGTTTTACCTCAAAAAATTACGTTGCTAGACTCAAAATTTTCATATTTCTTAGTGTAATTTGAAGCGTATAGTTATTTTGTTTTATGCTTAGTTACAAAGCAGTTTTTGAAAATTTTATTTGAAATCACAAGGAGCAATCTCCATATACAAAGAAGAATTTTAATTTCTCAAAAAGAATTAGAAGAATGTTTATTACTGAAAAAGAATTAGAAGAATCTTAATTATTGAAAAATAATTAGAAGAGTTTTAATTACTCAAGAATTCTAAATGCTAAAATTGAAACCTAAGTGCTCTTAATACTTAATATTTATCAAAATTTACAGCAATATTAAATTTTGGAAGGTTAAGAATACGTTTCTAACAGTAAATGATAAGAACCAAATTACTTTTTAAGGACATACACAAAGCTGCTCATTTCAAAAATTACAATTAATTTTGCTTATAAATACAATCAAAATTATAACAATTTTAAAAAAACTTTGCTTTTCATCAGACAGATTATATAGCAATGCACTTTTTGAACAATGGATAAGGTACATTTTGGCGGCTTAGTTGAGAGCTTTTTGTAATTTTCACTTTGTTTGGGTTCTGTAAGTAAGGTATGTTTATTCATTCAGATATGTAATTCTAAGTGACACATTGTCATGAGTTGATGCAGAAACGAACGCCTATGAATTATTCTTACAGGGTATTAGTATCTCTCTCGAAGCACTTTTCTTGCCGTTTTAACTTTCAATTTCAGCTCTGCAAGAAAGATATGTTTAATCAATTAGATATGTATTACAAGTGACACATTGACATGAGTTGATGTAGAAAGGAACGCCTATAAAATCTACTTACTGGGTATTGGCATCTCTCTCGTTGGACTCCCTCTTTTCTTGCCGTTTTAATTTTCTTTACGAGGTCTGTAAGAAAGGTACATTTAATTATTTATCTATATATTCTAAATGACATAACTTAATGTTAAAATGAATGTTTATAAAGATAACTTATGTAGCTTGGGAAAGCTTCTGCTTTCTGAAAAGCCTGAATTCTTCTTGTTAGATATTCACAAGGAAGAAAGATAATTTATGTAGCGTGCAGAAGCTTCTGCTTTCTGAAAAGCCTGGATTGTTCTTCTGCTTTCAGAAATGCCTGGATAGATCTGATATTCCTGTTAGGAGGGAAACTTTTAACACTCTGGATGGAGACAAGTCGAGTTGCAAAACATTTAAACAATTCGTACAGGATTGCAAAAATTCATCCAAATATGCAATTCCTTTTTTGTTTATTTATTATAGTTATGCACTTATTAAGATTTGCAAATTATTCCCAATATGCTTCATTCTTTTTTCACATTCATCACTAACAACATACTTTTGCTTTTCTTTTAAGATTGATTCCTTCTCCTTTTCTCTTCTCAAACGATTGGAATCCTCTTCTATAATTAGCACTCTCTCACTTTACTAACTTTAATTTTACTAACTTTCTGCTTTATCATGTTCTTTATATCTTTCCACAAAATCTTTATACATATGTTCAAAAGTTACTATATCTGTCTCTTTAACCAAATTTTTTAGTTAATCCTTTATTGAATTCTTCAATTCTGAGTTTTTTTAGCTTTTTTTATTTAGATTTTTATTCCAGCTTTGTAAGACATTCCAGCTGGAAAGCACTCAATTTCACCAAACACTTTCTTCCATGCATTAGAAAGTGCAGGTACATCATACGACAAAAATACTTTGGGTCGTAATGATGGGAGTGGGTTTTTAATTTCTTTGAAAAAAATATTCCAAAATTTCGCAGCATAATCTATTTGAATAGTATATTACAATTGGAAACCCTTCATGATTTCATCATTCACCATCGATGTAGTCAATAGAAAACAGTACTTGTTTGTACCGTGGGTAGAGTCTATCATTACCATGCTTTCTCCGTATATTTTCAATAGCTTCAACTATGCCTCAGTCATTATACCAAGAATGAATCCTTAACATACGAGTTATTATCAAGTGGATTACCAATTGATTTATAAGCTTATATAGAAATGTAAGAACCCCTTTTTATTCACTTCACTAGCAGATCAATAGACAATGTATCTTCCTTATGCAGAACAGTTTCATCAACTTTAAAACTGTGGCTTACATTATATAGATCAGTTTTTGCTAAGAGCCTTAATTGTTGAGTTAGGAGACATTGTTTTTGTATATTTGCTATACATAATTTTGGTCGGCGGTACACCAATTTTCAGGAGAGATACTAAATCTTTTCTATCTTCCTCATGAATTTTGAGTTTACCTACCGACATTTCATGATTAATATGCACTTATTATTATTGAACTGTAATTTTAATTTCTCATTTTTGTCCTCTGATAGATTGTAAGTAAACAGGATATGTCTTTCCATACTTCACATATCCTCTTATTTTCATATGATCTTTCTATGTGATTTAACATTTGCAGCACCACTCCTGATACAAATACACTGATGGTCATTAAAATTGCAACACCATGAAGGAAAGCAAATACAAAAAAGATATTTATTGCTCGTAAACAGTATGGTATGAAGACAAAAATTAAATTTGCAAGCAGTTTGGGGTTTTACGGGGTTCTGAATTAGTAGAGCAAATGACCCTTATCCGGTTAGGCATGTAATCGATCTGAGCTTGGATGACAGAAACAGGCAATTTATTCCGTGCTGCTTCAAGTCTATGCCACACTTAGTCAACCGTATTAGCTGGAGAGGGGTGGCTGGCTAGTCTCTCATCAACCCATGATCAGATATTTCGATGAGTGACAAATCTGAAGACCGTGCAAGCCAGGACAACAATCAAATATCCTGTGTATCGAGGAAGATCTGAACACGATGTGCAGCATGTGGTCTTGCATTACCTTGTTCGAAGGTGGTATTTGGTAATTCACGAAAACAGACCACAACCATTGTACTTAAGATGCCAAATACGTACCGATCTGCATTCAAATTACCGTCGATTCGAACTAAAGATGCACATGCCGTGTATTTTTAGTTCCCCAACTCTCATATCAGGTGCAGGGCCCCTATGCAGGTGACGAGCGAACTCCTCGGAGACTTCAGACACGGAAATCGGCTATCAGAATACTGCACACCAAACTGGAATTAGTCTGAAAAGACGACATTATGCAACTCCTGTATCCAGCTTTGTCATTCGGAGCACCAGAGTCACCGTCTCTGTTTATGCTGCTTGTCAAGGGAAGCCGAAGTAATGGTCGCCATGCTGACAGTCCACGCTGCTGCAAACATCGTGGCACCGTACCAGCGGATACTGAGCGTGCTGCCCGTTTCCTGACTAAAAGTCCGTGATGCGGTATTATGGTTTTACAGGGCTAACCTCACAACATGTCTGTCCTATCGGGCGTTAGTTATGGGAGGGCGTGAAGATCCTGCATGCCATTTAGTGTGGCCCTCAACAACCATTGATTTCTGTTCGAATGACAGTGGTTAAATTTTGACAGTGCCACGGGCAATATCACGGAATGATATTACACACTCTCGATAGGCAACGATCCTGTCTGTATTGAATTCCAACACTTCCTGGTAAGTATTTTTTTTTCTTATTTGAGGCATAACACGATATTCTGAGAAAACTTCGACCTTATAAAGCGCTCTTCCGAATGAGAAATCCACTAGACAACTTTTCTTTTATGCAGTGCTTCAGATGTTCTTTCTCCCTCCTGCGTTGTCTAAATTCGCTGAATTACTAATCCTTAGCATATTCTAAATTTTTCTACCTTTTATGTAATTTTAACGTTCGTCATATCACTCCAACCTGGAGTTAAAATTTTAATAGTAAGCAATAAATTGGCTTACTTTGTTCACAACTCTGCTTTTCACAAATTATGACTTCGGTTTTAATTCTACTCAACTCTTCCTATTTTCATAATCTTCATTGGTGTTAAATACATGTCGTTCGTGTTTAAGTTCAATATCTTCAGGAGAATAATTGTAGTTCTTCATCATATATTTCGTTCTTCGAAATTTCTCAACACATATTGCGCACAAACGATTTTCAGCTTTAACTTTTTAAACTTAAATTAGATCTGAAAAGGGCTACTGTTTTTCCAAAGGCACAGCTGTCATATTTCAAAAAAGATTTAATAGAAAAAAGTCTGGTCACTTAGAACTATAGTTATAAATCACCAGACAACAGAATGGCACACAATGTAAGCTATAAATACTCACTTCGAATTTTCCAGTACAATCGAATTGGGTGCAATAAAAATTAATACCGAATCCTTCCACTTACTCTAATTTCCCTTTCTAACGTTGTCGTACCTATGCTTTCAGTAGACTGGTCCTTTTCTTTTGTTCGGATGCGCCTTTTTCAGATCCTTGTACTTGACGTTTGTTGTCCTGGAAAACAAACAAATCTCAAACAAATTTTGCTTCACTTTGAAATCATTTGAAATGTGATAGAAGCTACCGCTAGAGATTCAATTACGTCGAGAGTAATGAGTTAGTGTAATTGCTTATTGATTGATTTGGCGAAATTAACATGTTTTGGTTTACTGAATGGCATTAAAAGATTTCGAAAGATAACATTTAGCTTAATGTGTATTCTTCTAAACATCAAAGATAATTGCTTCAAGAAATATATGATTTTAAAGACATTGCTAATACTTCTTAGTGTTACCGTTGTGTACTGCCATTTGTTAAAGGGCCCCAAAACAAATTTGACATTTATTCCTAATTTAGATTTGATTGCTGCCGCGTCGAGTTGTCGTCTTCTTTTCGCTTTTAGTTTTCGTCATCAATAAAACTTTAATTTCTCATTAAACACGGAAAATCAAGTAACAATCAGAACAAAGGGTTACTTCCATTGAATCTGCTCCAAAGAAAGTGAAGATAGTCTCATCGATCAAAAGAGAGATGATTTTGTGGGATGCGAATGACATCCCACACATAGGAATTTTAGAAAAGCCAATCAATGGAAAATATTTCAGTTTGTTGCCTCATTTCTAACACCTTTGGAGTCATCTTCGTACAGTTCTAAAATTAAAGACACATGTAAACCACCACCAAAAATATTTACGAATTATTTTTAATTAAACTATGCCTTTCATAATATGCATTCTTTCTGTGTCAAATCATACATTCTATGTAGTTTATTACGATAATTATGCTTAAGTAAATTTCAGCTAAACAAAAATATCAAAAAGACGGGAAGATTTCTTCCATCAATAAATTTTTGTAAGGCTTTCTTTAATCTGAAACACTTCTTTTCGAAATAAAGGAGGTTGATAATATTTTTCAGAGCAATAGGATGTTCCAAGGTTTCAACACAATCTAGTCTCGCTTTGATTTTTGCCTCTAATTTATCTGTCCAAAAATTTGTTATAACCGTTTATGTCATTACAATGATTCATCACTGTTCTAAGCAAATGTAACATCATCTACTAAACATCTCTCTCTGTATATATATACACACATATAAAGAAAATACTGATTCAGTCATTTAAAGAAATAACGTAAAATAATAAAACTAAAATTAGAGCAAAGCTAATACTGTAACATAAGAAAAAATTTAAGAGCTAGAGAAAAAAAACACATAAATATTTTTTTAGATTGCAGAAAAAGTGTAAGCAAAAATAACAAAAACATTTTTATTTGAAAAAAAAAACCCTAGAAAAAAACAAACAAAAATTACACACAACACAAGAAAGAGATCAATATTTCTGAAATAATTCTAAACCATTAAATAATGGCAAGGAAACAAATATTACTTCATGAAAAATTACAAACCAAAGTTTGAAAAGCTAAAGAAAATTTAGAAAAGGAAAACTGGGAAGAAAATTAAACATAACATTTTCAAATTATGACAGAATTTCATGTTTAAAAAATTGTTACAGATATCAAACGATCCCAATAGAAAAATGCTATAAACCAATATAGGAAATTTAAAAATTAAAATAAAAAAATGCAAAAAAGACACAAAATGCAAAATAAGAAATTGCTATGCATATATATTAATATATAATATAATGCTTATATATCTATATATATATACATATAAATAATATAATGTATATACTATATAATATACCACATATGCAATATAACGCATACATACATAGCGTAATATAATGCATATATACAATATAACGCATATACATGTAATATACCTGTACATATGTAATATAATGTATATATATATATGTAATATAATGTATATATATATATATATATATTATAATGTATATATATATATATATATATATATATATATGATACAATACATTTTAAGCAACAACTATTGAAAAAGTAAAACATATTTCACATCAGTCCTGGTGTAATAAGGAACATCAGAGGATTGAAATTTTGAAGTTATTAATATTATACGAGAGCAGAGGCAAAAGAATTAGGAAAACAGCAGACGTGTGTCCCCCTAGATAATCAGTTAAGAACGTAGCAACTGAAATTTTCCTTGTTTAGGAAGTTGAAGTAAGGATTATTCAGATCACGGGATTCTTAGGTAATTTATATAGAGATGAAATATCTGGTAGAGAATATTCTTCTTAGTTTGAAACGTGAGAATATGATGATTCAAGGGAGCTTAGAAATTGCATGATAGAATAAGTTAAAAGATTTAATGGAATGGTATCAGGAAACAAAAATGAACTCCTTACTTTGATAGTTAAAATGTATGATAAGTTAGGAAATTAAATTATAAATTTGAGTGAAATAGTTATATATATATATATTCAATCTCTCTCTATGTCTGAGTACTTAATGAAAATATAAAAAGAATGATCCAAACAATAAACCAAAAAATTAAAAACAATCTTATGTGAGAAGTCATGCATAGTAAAAACATTTACACAAATAACCCACTTTAAGAAACTTAAGTGAAAGATTTGTACCTTAAGCAGAAGCTTAAAGCTAGAAGAGAAGTAATGCAAAAAAACTTGAAAATTTTTTAAAAGAAAATATTACATTAAAAAAAAGAGAGAAATGAATAGAAAACCAAATTTAAAAGAATTGAAATTTAGAACTAATGAGTTTCGAGTTACTCTTAATAAAATTCAAAAGAAATTCTGCTTACAGACAAAAAATTTTAAACTTATGCAATTTAATGTTAATACACTGGATTTTAGTCACAATTCTACAATTATGTAAAGTATGGTATAAACTATGTTCCTAAAAATATTCAGTCTTAATGAACTTCCCCCTAAGAGTACTTTATGTATTAAAAAGGGAAAATATCTCTCTTATCATATATATATTCTAGAAATTTTATTATCTTCTATTTTTTTAAAAAAAAAATTAAAATATTTACATCTTCATTAGTTTACAATAAATTTAAATAACCAGAATAAAAAGATAAGAAAGAATTAACATTTTTATTATTATTAATTTGAAAGAAAGTGACATCTCTATTATATCTTGACATCTTCAGATTATTATAATAAAAAAATTATCTTCATAAAAATGTAAATAAATATTGGCTAGACAATTACTTACGGGCCTACTTCGGGGTATACCTTTAATCTATTTGTATACTTATTAAAAGATATAAATTTTTAAGACTAAAATATTAAGTAATTACGAGTAAATTAAAAACATTATTAATGTTACATTTCTTTTTTAGAACCTTAATAAAATCTTCTATGTCAATAGAATTAAAAGAACTTCAAAGTTATAACTATAAATAGAGTAATTCTCTTTATAATTAACATATTTAATTATGTCAGCAATTTTTTAATGATAGCAGAACACTTCAACTTATCTGTATTTTTTTATAATTTCTTACTAGCAACAGTAATATATATATTTGAATAGTTAGTTACAGTAAAAAAAATTAAAGTGATTTTTATGAGATTTTGATGTTAAATTTTTTAGGTTATATAGCATTATTAATATGAACACTAATTTTCTTGTAAAATGCAAAAATTCTATTAGAAATTTCTTTCTGATTACTGCTCACAATTCTTAAGGAGTTATTATTCTCAAGATGATTTTTAGTTAAATTAATGTAGAATTTTTCGTATAATAGCATAATTAATGTGTACTGTTTCTACATCAGTAATAATAAATCTGCCATAGAGATTAATAATAGTTCTTTTAAAAATATTTCTAGTAAATATACCCGTTATTATTAATATCTAATTTTCTAAAGACCAATTTTATACTGTCATAATTAATAGAGTCTTCGAACTATTTAAGAGCTTCTAATGGAAGACCATAAGTAATTGCTAATTTGATTATCAATATTTAAGCAAATATCTTAATACCTTCTGTAATCATGATTTTTCTCTCACCTATACCACCCCAATCCTTTCTGTTAAAAACATTCAGATTTCCTACTTCACATTTAACTAATCATTATTATAATAAAATTCTTTGCAATAATTGTATTAGTGTTTTGTAACTAATTTTCATTAAAATACGTAATATAAAACAGATATGGGTATAATGTCTGCTAATATTCAATGAAGTAGTATACCCACCGCAAATTATTTTTAATATAAAAATAAATTTTTTTTAAAAATAATATAAAATAAATTTTTTTTTGATTACATTCATCTCGACATTGTCAAAATAATGTAGATGATATTGTGTTCAATTTCATTACTATAAGGCAACTTATTAATTTTTTTGTGTCGAGCACATATTAATTCTAATATTAATAAAATTCGAAGTTTGTTAAATGTATTTATAATTGCAAATTGAAAGGTACAAACAACTTAAATATAAATAAAAATAAATTTAAAAGTCTTATTAACTTTATTTTTATTGATCATTTCACAAGTTTTGCATCTAGGACTATGACATATATTAAAAAATGAATAGCTATTTTTACTTATATTCCTGAAATTAGAATGGTGGAAAATATAATCTTTATTATTCCTGAAAACAATAATATATATTTACGTAATTTGCAACAATGATAAGTTTAGACTAAATACTTTTTATTCCAAAAAATTCTAGTTTTATCGGTATTGTCTCATTGTTCTAACAATTCAATATCCTTTACAATAACTACGTTAGCAAGATTCTAAAGACATTGTACAAGATAATATCTTTAAACAGAAATTGGTCAAAACAGTACAAATAAAACTTAAAATATCAAGGATAATAACATTAGTCTCGAGTAACCAAAAACAGACTCGATTTCACTTAGAAACATAATCGTGCTAAAAGCCGCCATCGACATTCAGTCAACAAAAATAATAAAAACCAAAAACCCGTAAGAATAATTACTTTTATTCGTACGCATGCACAAATGTAACAATAAAACCTAACCACTAAGCATAAAAGCTCACATCAAGATATATTCCAAGGTTAAAAAAGTGTAAACTTTTTAACAATAATAAACATACCTTATAAAAGCAAATATGCAGCAAAATACACACACACACACACACACACATGTATATATATATATATATATATATATATATATATATATATATATATATATATATATGCAGAGGCGTACCCGAATAGTATGGTGCATATCGTCATTGCCGAGACAGAAGTAATTTCTTTATTTAAGAATTACCGCTTGGTAAAAAGTAAATCATATGCTATATCAGTTTCATTTCTCTTCTT
Organism: Nephila pilipes; assembly: GCA_019974015.1. Classification (NCBI taxonomy): domain Eukaryota; kingdom Metazoa; phylum Arthropoda; class Arachnida; order Araneae; family Nephilidae; genus Nephila; species Nephila pilipes. The sequence goes on along the minus strand of BMAW01084290.1, from coordinate 15,151 downwards.
TAAAACTGTTGAAGTATTGATATAATATTATCAAATTATAAAAATTTAAAAAGTGTAGATCATGTAGGAAAACTGATTAAAATATCATGATAATAAATTTTCCATTTTTAGGGGTGCATTTTTTAAGGGATGCATCCCCTCTCTTCGTCTACTAACACTTAACGAGAGGCACTGTTTCAGGGAAAGCAGACTTTTCTATTCGCTTCTCAGGAACCTGCTTATTTGAAATCCCTTTTATTTTCAGCGATGAAAAAAATTTTAACATGAGGAGAAAAAAGGTTCAAATATTTAAAATTTAGAGTATCTATAATAGTATAGTAAAATAGTTATCCGGAAATATTTAAATTTGGAGAAAAAAATGTGGTGTGTGTGTAAATTCCACACCTGAGTGCGCCACTTTATATGTATATATATAAATGTGCGTGCGTGTGTGTGTGTGAGAGAGAGAGAGAGAGAAAGAGAGAGAGTGGTCAATGTGTAATGATTTCTCTTAAATCTAATTAATATATCTTAATTTATCCTTTATTTTAACTACCATAGTATTACATTCATCGTTATTTTACAAACCCATTCTTTTGAAATCTTTTAATTTATGCAATCCCGTGACTTCCAGAAATCTTAGATCAGCATTTTTCACTCTCTGAACTAATAACATTATTAAAATAGGGACATTTCCTACTAGCCACAGTCTCTCCATATAAATTACTTAAATATCTATACATCTGTTATCACGTGATCTAAATAATCCTTACTTAAACCTGGAGAAAAATTTAGAAAAGTTTCTGTCACTTCGTTCTTGATTCACTAGGTAAACGTGAGTCCGTCACTATCCCGACGTAACTCCTTCCCTTTCGTATTACATTAATAAATTCATAATTAAATTATTTAAAATTTTCTTATTGTGCCATATGACTGAGTGAAACATATTTACATATTTTAAAGTTAAATAATTAAAGAAGTACAGTAGTAATTATATATATATATATATATATATATATATATATATATATATATATATATATATTTCATAAATCGGATTGATTATTTTAAGGAACATATTTTATAACCATTTTTTACGTATTTAAATACTTATGGCTCAAATACTGGATCTTTGCATTAACTTGGATAAGTCTTGTTCCTTTCACATTTTTGATTTATTTTCTTTAAATGTTTTGCATCAACACTCTTTTCCTGTGATATATGGCATTGTTATATATATTCTATTTAATCTTAAATACAAATCTTCTACTTAAGTATCTTTAAGCTGGAGTTTTGTGTGAATGTCTTGTCAATGCATGGCTTCTCATGTGTAATTTTTGTAATGTTTTGATTTTACTGTTTGGACTATTGTTATTCCATTTTCATGAAGAACACATACATAGATAGATAAAGTGTATATATATATATATATATATAATACATTTATTATATAATACATTTATTTTTTCAACATGCTTTAAATTGTCATCCAGGGTTATTCTAAATTTACAGGCCTAAAATTCCTATCAATAAAATACATTATTAAAACTGGTTTTAACAAGAAAAATATTAATTGAAATTTTTTTTAAAAATTTAAGTATCCAAAAGCGTACAATTTAAAAGAAAACACAAAAAGCGGAAAAATATTTAAAAACCAAGTTTAAAAAAATCAAAAATTCAAATTTAAAAACTTAAGTGAAATATAAAGATTTTTCAAGTATAACACTCCACGTGTATATACAATTAAAATAAAGAAATGCAAAAAAAAAAAAAAAAAAAACTCTAAATCTACATAAACAAACAAATTAAATTCAGAAAAGATATTTATTCATAAATTCTTTATTTGAGCTCATAAAAATACAGGAAAAAAACGTAAAAATTAGTCAAACATCTGCTACGTAATTGAACACCAACTATCATCATACGAGGATTAATATTTTTAAGCGTTGCCAAAAAATGCAAACGCTAAAAAAAACCCAATTTTTAAATGTAACTAGAATACCATCACTAAGTTTTAGAAATATCCAATCAAAAATCAGAGGCTAGCACAACTATTAAAAATGCTGAAACAAAAGTTACTACTAAAAACTTAGAAAATTAAAAATTTAATAAATATGCCTTAAATGTTTCTAAAAATGATATTATTCTCAGTTTTTAAATTAACATTTAAATAATTTATTTCATGTGAGTTAGTTTTAATGAAATTTAAGTAAAAAGGATAAAAATATAAATCTAGTTCTGGGTTAAGACTAATTTTAAAAATCACAAGATCGTCAACATATATAAATGGCTTGAGATTATTATTTTCTAAAAAATATATTCATAAAAATGTAAATAAATATTAGCAAGACTATTAACACCTTAGCTATACCTTTATTTTGTTTATAATTCTTACCATTATAACCAATATAATTTTTTCTTTAGAATAGATTAATAAGAACTTGAAATGTTTCATAACAATTAGAACTATTAATTTTTAATTCCTTAAAATTATCTAAAGTGACTTTAATTAAATCTTGAATATCTATAGAATTAAACAAATCTTCAAAGTTATAACTATAAATATTGCAAATCTTTTTAAATGTCATATTTTTAATAATTTCATAATTATATTTAAAATAACGGTCTTATCCAAACTATCTATAGTATTTTGTAAAATCTTTTGCAACATTTTACCTGTTGTAATTGTATTGAAAATATTTATTTCAATTATAAATTGAATAGGTACTTCATAAAATTTAGGAGTTAAAAATATATGAGGAAATTTAATAATATCCATTATATAATTTATTTTTTGCAAAAGCTTTAATTCTATACAATTATTTCTCTATCACTATTATTAATTTTAATACAAACACTATTGTTAATCAAATGTTTATTCTTCATATTACCATGTAGCTCCTTGCAATTAATAGCATAATTAATAGAGATCCTATTAATATAACAAATTATGAATTCATCTTGTAATTTATTCTAGAATCTTTTAGATCTAAAATCCGAGTGCTATTTTAAACTTAAAATGCAAATAATTAAATTCCTCCATTACATAAAACTCTTATTCTTCTTAAATACTTCAATAGGGAAATTATATTTAATAGTCAATTTAGTTAAAAGAGTTATGTCAATATTTTTATTGATTATATTCTTTTTAAAATAAGTATTATTAGAATTTACAATTTTGAAACCTGTACCTAATTCATAATTCTCTAAATTCTTATCCCTAAAAATATTTAGATTACCAGTAATCACATGTAGGAGCATTCTTCACAATTCTTACAATTACACTTGCTCTACAATTCTTTACAGTTATTATAATTATAAATCAGGAGTTCTATAGTTTTATTATATTTAAAAGCTTTTTTCATATCAATATCATTAAGAAGAATTACATTTTTATGATTACTGAGAATATTATTAAAATTTATATTATCATAGGGTATATTCATAAATCTAATATTACATTATTCTATTTTTTGATTATCATAACAATAATCACAATTCCATATTTATGAGCTAAATAATTACAAATGTCGTTAACAAAATGCAGGTAAATATTATCAGTTTACTAACTTTAATAACAAAATCACAAAGAATTTAAATTTTTTTCCCTTCAGACCAAAAATTAAGTATTTATATAATATTTTTAATATTGAAATCTTTATCAAATTCATTATTTAAGATATCTACTTTTTCTTTAAGAACCGCCATATCCATACATTTTGTCTTATTATTTCTACCTCTATAATTTCTTTTATAATTATTATTTAAAAAAAAACATTGAGCATATTGTAAATATAATTACCATAAAAATATTATCTTTGTTGTTATCTTGTATATAAGAATTTGAATAATATTTTAGTTAAAAATCATAACATTAAGAACGTATGGGAATTAAGTATTGTATGCTTTAATGTAATAATTTTTAAATCATAGTCTTCTTTTATAATTATGTACAATCTTAATAATTGTAAAATCAACATTTTCAAATTCATGTGTAAAAAGTGTCGAATTTCAATTTTATTACAGTTAATATTAAATTGTCAAGATCTTGAATATAAAAAGACACCAAAATAAAAAAAAGTAACTCAATCAAAAATTTATCTAAAATAATAATAAATATAAAAAAAAATTGACAAAATAAATAAATAAAAGTAATCTGTAAACCTAAATGCATTTATACCAAAAATACATTAAGTAATGTCATGAGACCTAATCATCGAAAAAAATTAAATATAGGCTCCAAAGCTACCATAATATTGTATAATAATATAATATAAAATCAAGAAAATAGCGAAATAAACAAAATATCAAGAAATTAGAAAAATTTGAAATTTTTTAAAAAAAATTTAAAAAACCTTAACATTTATTGAAAACACAAAAATGAAGAAGGATACATTTAATATCACAGAGTGTTAAGAGGGTTTATTTTAGATTTACAGGTCTCATTATTCCCAATAACGAAATATGCAATTAAATAATGGCTTTAAACATGAAAAATATTAATTGAAAAATTCCAGAAAAAATAAAAAACCAAAAAAAAAAAAAAAAAAAAAAAAGAAAGAAAGAAAGTAAAAGCGAAAAATCTTTTAAAACCAAACATATAAGAAAATCAGAAACTCAAATTGAAAAATTTGAGTGAAAAATTAAGATTTTCCAATTTATAACACTCCACGTGTTATATGTGGAAAATTTTGAAATTTGAAAAATTAGTATCACATACAGTTACACAAAGAAATGCAAATAAATTTAAGAAAGATATACTCACTTTAGATAGTCATCTAAAGCACAAACAAATTAAATTTAGAAAAGATATTTACTCACTATACGTATTCATAAATGTTTTATTTCAAGTTATAAAAATTCTTGAAAAAGCATAAAGAATTAGTCAAAAATCTGCTACGTAGCTGAACACTAACCACCTTCACACGTGGAGTAATATTTTTAAGCTTTGCCAAAATGCGAATGCTATACTCTAAAAAAAACTATTTTTAAATGTAACCAGAATACCATCACTAGTTAAGTATTAGAAATATCCAATCAAATATCAGAGGATAGCACAATTACTAAAATATTGAAACAAAAATTACCACTAAACGCATTTAAAATTAAAAAAATTAAAAAGAGATCCCAAGAGATGTATAAAATTTACAATGAAATTTAAAAATGCAGAGAAATAGAATATAGCAAAGCCATCTATCAAACCATTTCATAATTAAATCTAAAAACAAATTTCTTAGGAGTAGCATTTAAATAGTAAAATTAAAAAATACAGAAAATAAATTAATGAATAAATAGAAAATAAAAAATACATACATAGAAAATAATACTTATATTCATAGAAAATAAAAAAAAAATAAATGAATAATGAAGAAAATAAAATAAATGTATGAAAATATTAATAATTTGAATTAAGAAAGATTAAAAAAAAATGGAAATAAGAAAAATTTAAAAATTAATAAAAAACAAATAAATATAATTAACATTTTAAAAAATTAGAAAAAGATTTAGGAAAAAGAATGAAAAATAAAATAAAATATATAAATAAAATCGAAGAAAATCTTTAGTAAAATTATCAAAAAAAAAAAAAAAAAAGCAAAAATGTGATTACGTATGACCAGTATATTTTAAGTTTCTCTGTAAAGGATTAATTGAATAATCAGTCTTAGCACATGTAAAAAAGAAATTATTTAAATTATTTTAAAGTCTAAATGCAAATTAACATGGAATTTCTATATTAGTTTAGAACATTTTTATTTTGGAATTGTTTGGTACCTGCAAATAATAATTGAATTTACAAATTTGTCAAAAGTAGATATTTAAAAATGTTTAAAATGTTATATTTCATTTTCTTTATGGTTTTCCCTTTCTTGATTTTCCTTTTTTTTCAAAATTTGGCTTGCACTTTTTCATAAAGTGATATTTGTTTCCTTGATATTGATGTCTCTTATAAGTGTTGTGTAATTATTTTCTTTTCACTGGTTTTAGGCAAATAAAAATGTTTTTATTATTAAAATGTTTAAAGCTATATATATATATATATATATATATATATATAAACCAACACAAAGAGTAAAATTTGCATTCATACAACACTATAAGAATATCCAAAACTAAAATTATCAACTATATATCGCCATTATTAAACTGACGATGTTCAAAGTGTTCTGTAGTACGATCTAATTGTGAAAACTTTACCAATTGTAGTAAGAAAATTAAACAAGACGTGGGACGAAGGTATCCGAGAGAAAAAGAATGTTCCAAAAATCAGCAATAGAGGAATATTAGGCGCTGTATAATTAAAAGAGTTTTAAGAAATGCAGAATCAATATTGAAATAAAATCACCTTTTTATTTAAACATTTAACAATTTAATTCAAGTTCATTCTGGCCATAATTTATAAAAAGTGAAAATTTTACATAAACACTGATAAAAACTTTTTATCTGCAATTTCATTTACTGAGACCCAAAGAAAGCAGCAGTAGAAGTTCTTTATTCAAATTTCATGTTATATCTTTTAGCTGCAGTGCCAACTTCATAAGCTTTAGAAGGCAACATTTGAATTTTTGAAACAATTGGATTGAAAATTAAGTGTAATAATGTCTCCTTCTTTAGTTGATCGGGCGTTATTGGTCAAATTCTGTTACCTCAACTATTGAAACGTGTCAGCCACTCTTCGTGCTTTTAGAAAGCACAAAAAATGCGTTAAGGTAACGGTCGTGTGTCAGTTATTGGCTTAAAATCAATGGTTGTGAGGTTAGAGAAAACAGGTTTTCTGAAGATTCAAACAGGCTTAGGACGAAAACCCATACCGCAGGATACAATTGAAGATATTGCAACAGCGATTGTCTACAGAGCACAAGAAAATATTGCTGCCTGATATGTTAAAGGATAACATATCATGGACTGTATGAGAGATTCCTACAGACATGTTACTTTCTACTGTTGTGATTGTTGTGTTTGAATGCAATATGTGATCCACAAAAATGGCGGCCACATTGAACCTGATTCGATTGCGCTAAATAAAAGGTAATTTTATATCAGTATTGATTCTCCATTTCTTAAAACTCTCTTTTCAATAACTCTGCACCAATATTCCCTTAATGATGACTTTTGAAATTAATATTTTTCACGAAATGCTTCGTCCCCAATCTTTTGTTTTATCTTTGTATTTCATGTGGTACAATTCTCGCTAATAGATAGCTCAACAGAACACTCTGAGTACTGCCAATTTAATTAAAGCCACCCTATATATTATATTATATATATATATATATTATATATATATATATATATATATATATATATATATATATATATATATAGATAGAGAGAGAGAGAGAGAGAGAGATAGAGAGAGAGAGAGAGAGAGAGAAAGAGAGAAAATTTTTCCTTCAATGAAGAGTAACTATAATCTATTCCAGGGAATCTCAGTATTATCAAAAAATATATGGAATATCTTACTTTACATTTGGCACAAATAATACCAGAATTTGAAGAAAAGTGGATCAATACACTATTTATCTATTTGTCTTCAAATTCCGGATCATCATCAGGAAATAATCATTTTAGATAGACTTTTATGTGTCAAGAACAACTTCCGCAAACCTTTGGAAGGTTTTCTCATAACTCCGAATCGATTCATTTTACGAGTACGAGACTATTTGAAAGAAAGTTGATAATTGTTACCCTTCTAACCCTCAATCTTCACTGTATGATGATCAAATGAGTTAATTTTAATCCAGCCTATATTGTCATCTGTTTTCGCTATCTTGTGACATAGAATTTGCTTGCACCTTCCCTGTAACAAACCTCTGAGTTCATTTTATGACTTAATATTAAGTTCCCAACTCTTTACAAGCAAATGAAACGTGCCAATTTTATAAACTTTAGAAGTGTAGTGAATAGATGTAAAAATGTCATATAAAAGCGAAAGAGAACTGAATATGAGGATAGTAGAAAGATACCGTGAAGAAATTGAATAAAGCTTTGGAGTTAAGTGTCTCAATTATCTTCAAGGAACTAGGACCGGACAAATCGGAACTACTGCTACAAGATTAATTCAACTGATCGGTTCCACATATTTGGTTAAGACTAACCTTTGATATTTATTGATGTAGTTGGTATCCTTATTGAGGGGCTGTTATTGTGTAACTACTTTAATTAATATATATGTGCTGAGAAAAAATTATATACCGGAGAGACTTTAGATTTGTTATTAAATTAATATTTAAGGTGACAGAATAGTCAGGTAACGTAGATTTGCTCCAATATTAGTGGCTGGAGGGAATCTAACACTGATTTATCTGTAAAATGACGACATTAATCTATCGGAAAGTTTCGCACTGAATTTCTTATTTATTTCGTGTTTTTTTTTCTTTTGATTAAGAAACTCCTTAAAATGGTTTTCATGAACACAATTTACATAAATCGCTTAAAGCTTCCGAATTGTTGTCATATGTGTTGATATATAGGTAAAAGTATATAAAATTTTTCACATATAAGACTATTGCATTAGCATGCGAAACTTTCTTTTCAGTCCAACAAAGTTAGTTGCAAAATAAGCTTGTGAGCGCTTATGAAAACAAAGAAAAAGACGCACTCTATCCTTTTTTCAGACTCAAAATAAGATAAAATTTATTTATGCTACTTATTTAATTAAAATTTTATTATAAAAGTTATCGTTGCACTAAAATATAAGTATTTATCGTTCCTTATCATTCTTATTACATCTATAAACCAGATAAACCACCAGTTATAAATCACGGATCTAATATTTTAAATTACACACAGATGGGTTCCTTTAAAATTACATTATGAATTTATTTTCGATTATAACAGTATAACTTCAAAAAATTTTTAGTTTTTGATTTTTGTCATTTTCTACAAGAACCTGCTTCAAGTATTTTTATCCATCCTAATTAAAAATGCAGAAAATAAAAGTTAAAAGTGTTATCGCAAGATATATTCCAGCTTGCCTTTTGACGGAGCTAAAATAAATCTCTCGTTTCATGAACTTCTTGCAAGAAAAATATCCCAATCTCCTTTTTTGAAAAGGTTTACCATTTATTTTCAATCAATAACCAGCCGAACCGCGAGCTACTGATTTGCCTTGTCAAGAACACTCCTTTCTCCTGCTGAGTCATTCTTTGCCATTCCTTGTGCTTTCAAATATACGGCTTCGATGCCTTATCCGACGCGCTTTTGTTTCAAAATGTTTGTACCATACCTGCTGTAAAAGCGAATACTGTATCTAGAGCTGTGCTTCTCAGCAAAACGTGTTGTTTCAAGAACTTTTACAAAAACTTTCCGACATATGGTGAATTTTGCTTTATTTTAGTAACAAGCTCTCTAAGGATAAAATAAAATAACATTATAGAACAGAAATACCAATTTTGAATTGATTTAATAAAAATATTGTTACGTATATATAAGTGATCAAAAACAAGAAAAAATTAAGGCTCAAATTTTGCAAAATATTGCTTTGTTGCTTCTGAGAACTAGTGAACAGATGCCTCCACTAACCATAGCTATTTGCAATTCTGAAACCCTGTTAGATGACAACACCTGAATTGGTACCCCACATCCTCGCCACGCTTATATATTGAGTATATTTATTAATTTAGTTTTTAAATATGTGTTTTGTGTTACAGTTATAACCGAATGATACACCCATTCTCACTCTTTTTTTAATTACTCCTGCTCATTAAGTTCTCAGAAATCTTCGAAGAAATATCATTGAAATAATTTTCGCGAAGAAACTGAATAACTTTAATTGAGACGATAAAAAAATATACTCGAACATTCAGAAATTTCATTCTAATAGAGGGTGCCTAAAATTATGCGAAGCGTAAGTTTTAAAAAAATTGTCATGTGTGATTATGATTTCGCATCTAAAATTGATCTTTCATTACCGAATATGTTTTTTAATTGTTACTAAATATCGAAAATTATCTGAGTAGACTAATGCTAAAATTAAGAGCTTAAGAATTTTACATAGTTTCTTAAATGAATTTCAATCAGAATTCAAATCGAAAAGTTCATCGAAGATGGAAGGAGCCCTTTTTAATCTCTTAACTGTGACATATATTTCAGAAAAAATGTATTATGGTAAAACGTTTTTTGCTCAATTTTGAGTATTACATATGAATAATAAGGTTAGAAAGTTACAAAGTTGAAATTATATATATATATATATATATATATTTAAAAGTATAGTTAAAAAAAGGTTGCAATTTTACAAAAAAAAAAGTGAAATAGCTACTTTTTAATACTTTAATATACATGGGGAAAATAATGGTAATAATTTACGTTTTATTCATGATATTTCTTTCATAACCAAATAAATCAAATAGCATAATAATTTTGAAACTAAATATGATAAAGTAATGCTAAACGCGCGTAATACAGTATGAGTTTGAAAATAAGGATTTCATTAGTCCTTTACAGTATTATATTTACCAAAACGTAGCACTGCACACAAGCCTAATTTTTACAGTCTGAAGAGCCTCAATTGTATTTTTCATTGACGTCTGAATCAGATATTGCAAAAAATGTCTCTTTCTTATAAAATTTACGAACTATTACGAAAAAACGACTATTTAATCGAAGTTCTCTCCCTTTTAGTAAGCATTTACAACTCTGTGACCACACTAATTTTTCTCTCTCTTCAAAGATAATTACTGTTCTCTATTGTGAAATGAATGAATTATATAGTAAATGTCTATTCGGACGAAAACTAGTTCAGTTCGACCTTCATGGAATAGAAACATTAAGTTTCTCCTGCCCAACTCAATCCAGGCGTCACAAATGTCGTACGTTTGAGTTGTACGAGCTGTATTCGGGTGACACTGGCAAGGGTGTTTTAAAATTATTTATCAGAATATTTGCAGCCTTTACTCACCCACATTTCATCTTAAAGATAAACAAATAACAAACTTTCGTGCTAAAAAAAATCAGAATACGTTAATTAGAAGTTTTTGTGGAATTAATGACTATTATTTTGAATCCTCAATGAGGTTCATTAACGAATAATAACTCTAAAAAGAGAAGCATGTGAAGTCAATTAAATATTTATGAAAATGGAAAAATTGATCAAAAAATTGCGAAATGAGTGGAAGTGAAAAACAAATATAAAATAGCTTCACGGGAGTGTTGTTTTTGAAATATTTTAATCAAAAACTAATCAGAATAACAGCAGTTACGTCTAATTTCGTGGTAAAAATATTTTACTATTACAAGTGTGTAATAATAATTAAGATTTCAATTACACTTCCATTTATTTGAGCTGAATAGATATTTCTTACAGAACAATTAATAGCTTGACTTATTTTGCCTTCCCGAATCAATATTCTGTAAAAGCAATGCCATTTTAGCGAATAAAGGTTTCGAAGAAAAATTAAGACTTGTTCTCGAGGAAAAAAAAATTGGTCGTTCCCTTGGCAGCTAAATGATCGTTTTCTTTCCACTAGGTAAGTAACTATTTTTTCATACTCTTTATTCTTGCTGTCATTTCTTATATCATTATTCTGGTCTATTTGGTGTGGACGCGAAGACTGGAACGGACAGAGATTTCCGGAAAGTTTGTCACATCGATAGGTTGTGAAACATTTTTTTTCCTTCAACTTTCTACTTCTTAGTGCCAGTAGTTTTCTGAACAGTTATAGGTGAAGAAGAAAACAATCCAAACTGTATAGTAAGAAAGGTAATTTCTTATAGTTCATTTAAAAATTTGGCCTTAAACGCATTTGTGCTAAATAGTTTATTTTTAATTCATCTTGTGTTACAGTTCTAATCATGACATGGCGTGGGATTGATGCGGAATGTCAACTTAACTATTGACTTCGTCTTGTGAATGGGGATCAAAATTACGAGGCTAATTTCTATGTTAAGCTGATCATTATGTCAGGTAGTAGGAAATGTTTGACAAAATTCATCAAGTAGTATTAATTAATCGCAAGATTCGAGTGTCCCGCAAACAAATTGTTGCTATTGTTATAAGGAACTCAATCCATAAGCATCTGGCCACTCGCACTAACATCAAAAATGAATTACAAATACCATTGAAGGACATTCAAGACGAAAGATTCACGTTGCCGAAGCAACTTCCTGTTGTGAGTAGCCACGGACGCGAGTAACATTACCTTCTTCCCTCACAAACAAATTATTCCACAATTTTCTGCAGATAGTTGCACTTGTTGAGCTTTCAACAGCAAAACTAAATGTATTAACACAAATTCAATTTGATCATTTACGAGAGCTCCGAAAAATTTAGTATTTTAAGCTTAGAAGAACTTTTTGGATCTAGCTTGTACTTAGATCAATAAATTTTCTCCATTTTACATAATGATAGTTTTAATTTATTTTTTAGCATACAAAACGTATAGATATTTATAGATTTATCCAAATTAAAAAAATAATATAATATAACATTATTCTTGATTTGTGTTAAATCCTTTGTCTTAGAATACAAATACAGTACAACATTTTCATATAAAAAATGTTTATTTTTAATGTTATGTGATTGCATATGCTTAAACATAATTTTTGATTAACATTGCTGAATCCTGAAATAATGAAAGGATAATTAGTTATTCACAAAATATGTACCTTTGATTAACATTTATAAAAAACCTGTTTATAAAATAACTATCTTTTAAAGAAATAAAAGTCTATAATTCAACAGATTGATGTTATGTTTATTAATTTTTTTTTTTCAATTTATCTATCACTTTCTGATAATTTTGGTTGCTGTCAACTTATTTTTTCATTTATTCACTTCTATTTATTTACTCAAAATTTATGTTCATTCCTTTGGAAATTTCGTTCATAGTTATGCTTGCATGTTTATTTGTATTCGTTTTTCTATGCTTACAATAATTTATCTGTATATTTTTATGGATTGTTTCATATATTTTTATCTAATGGCAGTGTAGTGATTTCTTACAAATTGTTTGATTTTTTAATTATTGAGATTACTTCTAACATGTTTTTAATTAAAGTATACTAATTTAATTACACTCACATTTTCATGTACACTCACCCACTCATATATATATATATATATATA
>BMAW01084288.1:98358-158309 GCA_019974015.1 Nephila pilipes | reverse complement strand
CTTGAATTTATTAGTTATCAATTTAAAAAAAACTTTGCCTTTTGTGAAAGCAATATATCAGAACTTGGAATATATTTCCAGGTGGAAAATGTTTCCAATTTTTATGAAAATTTGTGACGTTGTAACACATACATCTTTTTACATTACAGAACAAGAAAATAAATATGGAACACATTTTACACCAAGAGTAATAGAGATTGATTCAAATATAAATTAGTACAAATAATATTGTAAAATACGTTGCTCTTTAAAAGATAGTGAAGTTAGAAAATAAAATTAATGTCCGAGCGTTTTGTTATCGGAAAAACAGTTCCGGTTTTAGGTCCTATTGTTTAACATTACACGAAGACAGTTTAAAAATCCACAATTGGTTAAAAAAAAGAAAAAGAAAATAGCATATGCATACGAAGGCTGCTGATATAGGGGTCTCGCATTGGGAATGGGAAAAAGAGTATTTAGAACGGGAAATCATTTCAGTAAATTATTTTTACTTATGTTTTATTTCTCCTATAATTAATGAATACAGCACACTAAGTTTTTGAGAGTGGTTCAAAAAATACCAATATTAGGCAAAAGAAAAGGAGTATTAGGAATTGGACAACACACTGTAGTTTTTTGTCTGGCCATTTCCCCCTTTTTTAAGAGGTCCATGAGTATGACGCCATTCTCAATAACCCTTTCTACACACGAGACCGTCTTCATCTTCTTAGGAGCAGATTCACCGGAAGCAACCCATTGTTTTGACTGATGCTTGATTTCCTACGTATATTGCTGAATCTAGGTGTCATCGACAATGACAACTCCAGGCAGCAACAATAAAATTTTAATCCAAACTAACCTATGAATAAGAATAAATTTCTTTGGCGCCATTAACAAATGGCAACATTAGCTTGCCTTAGCAATCTTTATATCGCGTTGTCATCCATTAAAAGGAAATCAAGACCGATTAGATCCCTGAAAAGACAGATATAGGACTCCAAGAGCTCTTCCCCATACCTCTCAAGAGTCGCAGTGTCTCTTTCAAAGACTTGGAGGTGTGTGCAGCCATCCAAAATGATGCCTGCCCGGACCCTCAAGCCTCTGCTGCCGTAATGGTCGATTTCTCGGACATTGGAGGGCAGGTAGCGGGACCCTGGCTCTCTCCATATGAAAGTAAGGCGTAAATCACTGGTAAGGCTGAACCGGAACACATCAGTGAAGAGAACGGTCAAAAATTGAATCATGCTCCAATCGGTATGATCTCTGCATCAATTGTCCTGTTCGCAGAACTGTGCGGGACGCAAATAACAAACGGTCTGCTTGCAAACAACCCTCTCTCATGAAATCTTCTGGAAACAGTCACCCTTGAAATTCTGGTTATTGAGGCTGCATACAACTCATGAAAGACCTGAGAAGCTGTAGCATCCCTGTTACGCCTCACTAACATGGACAAATGGTGATTTTCTCTGGCCGTCAAGACTTTTTCTCCATCGATCCGGTATCCTTAAATTGTTTCAATAAGTTGGATTCAACGCTATGTCTTTAAATCGAATTCTCTGCAAATCTGCATTTGGGACAGGCCTGCTTCTAGCCTATCCACAATTTGGCACCTTATTCCATGATCTAAACGTTGATCGTTACTCATTTTTACTGTTTGAATTTTAATGTAAGCGATTGCTGTAAAAAAAAAAAAAATCCCCAAGATTTTCTGCGAATTGCGCAAGCGAACGAAATGTGGATTTTGACATGCGCGCTTATAAATCCTGTTTTTCGACTAGTTCCGCCCCGAAACGAATTCCGAAAAAAATACCAAAAATATTTTTCAAACTTTTTTAATGCGCTGTATTATAAACATATAAATAAATAACACTCTAATAATTAGAATCTAAATTGTGTTTTTTTAAATAAATTTTTCAAGACATAGTTGAATTTTACTTTTTCTTGATAAAATGTTCCATAATACGTTGTATAACTTTCTATTGTCCTTCGCCCATGAAATATACATCTCTCCTATGGGAACGCATTATTCTATGAGGCCGCGGTAGCCTAGTATTCATGGTCGCGGTCTTGCAGCTAGCGTTATTTCCGTCAAGTCGTGGGATCGAGCCCTAATGCCGCTAAGGATCCGTCGTGTAGCCGGACTGATGCTCATTAAATCTATCGAACTCCCAAGTCCTCCCAATGGCGTGGTGGAGAAGCTTAGAGAATGAGGTGCCAGCTCAGGTGTCGTCCTCATCTCTTGATAGAGATTGAAAATTACGAGGTCCGTAATAGCCCTCTTGTTGCTTTCAAGTGCGATGTTTATAAACAATCAATCACTTCTTTTTTCAAATTTTGTGATGAAATTTTTATATGAAACGTATTTACGTACTATAGTATGTTCGTAACACAGAACTACTTGAACACTTTCAATGCTGGGAGTACTTAATAATTATCTCCAAAATTTTTTATTCTTACATTATGAACAAATATTTATAAGAAACATTGATTTCTGAAGTATTAGAATCACCGCAGCCTTGAATATTAATTTATTATTATTCAAGGGGTTATCTGTTGCATGTTAAATTTGTCGAGGTTACAAGTCTTCTCGTTGGTGTGGAAGTTTGGAGAGAGGGGGGTGCAACTCAGGTGTTGTCCTCGTCACTTGACTGAGAGTAGAACTTACGAAGTCCGTCTCCAGTAGACCTTGAGCTACTTCTAAGTGCTACGTTAAGTCTTTTTCTCTGAAGTACTAATGGAATAAACATCAGCAGTAAATTGAACATTAAAAAAAAGGTTTATCGATCTTTTTCAACATTTTGTGATTGAGTGCAATGTCAAACTAAAAGATTATAATGTTTCGCTTCAGACACATTTACTTAATGAAAGGAAAACATTATTCTATAATGGTTAAAAAATTATCGACATAAATGAAGATTTTGTTCTTATTCATTACTCTGTCAAAACAATGGCAATGCAATAATTTTGCGAAAATATATTGTTCTTAAATTGTTTTTTCTTGGAAATACTGCAATATAATTTCATAATACGAATGTTCTTTATTACGACTATTTCCTTGAACAATTTATTCTTAAAAGTTTCAAAATCGTTCATATATTTAATAACTAGATTAATTTTCAACTCATGAAATATCAAATATTGCATAACTTACTGTATAACACTGACTTGTGACATTAATAATGAAGAAGATAATACGTGGGAAATAAACTACTTCTAAATTCATTTAGTCAACTTGGGAAAAAAAGCACCTGGTGTACTTTTATTACGCACGAACATGGATTATACAATCTTTAATAAAACTCGTAATTTGTTCATGTGATGAAACAATTGCTTCAGTTGTAAATTGCAAGTAATCACGATGTCACACCTGCATTGTGTATTGGTTTTACAGCTTTGCGCAAAATCCAAATCTGTTTATGCATTAATGCAACGCAGTGAAATAAATTTCTGAATTCAAGGTTGACTATTAATTTTTATCACAGGGGGACATCTGCTAAAAATTACCGCTTAGGAGCTTGAAAGAATTCTAAAAAATAAGCATTTAGCTTAAGAATAATTAAAATACTCCTGACAATCCCGTGTTTGTGTAAAGTTCGTTGAAAGAAAAAAAAATTCTTAATAATTAGCAATACAATCTATAGCTTGTACAAATTTGCTAATTACCTTTTGGAATTTTTTGTTTCGTATTACGCTTGGCTTCATTATTTTGCAATATCACGTGATTTTGATTTTTTTCGGTTAGCTTGACCAAAACATATCATGCATATTTTTGTCTGATGTACGAATGGATCGATATCAGCAGAACACTGAACATTGAAAAAAGGTTTATAGATCTTTTGTAACATTTGTGATTCCAAGCAATGCCAAACTAAAAGATTATAATGGTTCGCATCACACACATTTACTTAATCCTTGGACAGACACGCTTGTTTTGTTTACTCGGATTAGTTGTTTCGTAATGATTATCTTATATTGTTAAGGGATAATATGCATAGCCTTTGTTGTTCTGTAAACCATAAAACCGAACAATAAATCAAATTTTTACTGTTTTTAAGTGATGTATTTTGAACTTCAATTATATTTGTTTTTATCATTCTTAGCAGCTGAAGTTCCTATTTCAAAACCGACATTATTTTTTAAATTTGTGATGTGCATTATTTAGAATAAATTTTTTCCCCTGAGAACAAATTCCATAGAATTTAAATTATTACTCGCCCTATCGAATTGCAAGCAACATGAAACTTTATTTAAATAAATATTTATAATTCTTGTCTTCAAAAAACAAACAGTAAAATTAATTTGATTGGTTAGTCTTTCTCTAAATGTTTCAGTGAGTTACCTTTCAGTGAATGTTCTCTCGAACATTTATAATTCCTCATTCTCTTTCTTTCCATTCTCACTACCTTCAAACTACATTTTCATTTTTCAGAACGCATTTTTAACTCAGTATTTGAGCATCATTTACATATTTCTTTCTTACACGCTACAAATAATAATACCTTTCACATATGGTAACATCTCGAGTTCACTACTCCACATCACAAGTCTCTAAATAAGGCTAAAGTAAACTTGTAACTTCTTCAGCTGAACGTCTGGTTAAAAGAAAGGCAGCGAAGAATTTTATTTCTGTTATATTTGCATAAAATTATACAAATTTGTTATTTTTATTAATAAAAAATATGCTACTAACAAATTATCAATTTGAAAGCTTACACTTTAATTATAAAATTTATATGAAATTTAAAGGGCTTGAGATATTTTATACCTTGTCCTGAATTATTTTATTCCATCTAATGCATGTTCCCCTCAAACGTTTGTATGCAGAAGTATATTAAAGTATAAGTATCCGAACTTTACCTGTGTAGCTATCCTAAAATTTTAATTATTTCTGAGAAATAACCGAGATATTTGGATAAAATTTGTTCTACGCATTAACTTATCCTCATGAACACAATGCTGTTAATTACACTCATTAATTTTGATTTGTTCCGAAAGCCGAAGATTGAAGTAACCCTCAGTATAGAGAAGACCGAGTTCAATCATCTGAGCTCTACAATGACGGCCTTCGAAATGTCAAGGAACGTTGGGAGAAATGTACAATTCTGAATAATGACTATATAGGGAGAAATATTACAAATACTGTGAATAAAAATCCAGTTTCTGTACCTCAATAATCTTTCATAATAATTAAAACATTTCGATACCAAGGTGGAATAATTAAAACTTTACCATATTTTGAGTTACTTCAATATACGACTTTTTGAAATCAGATGAATCAACATTAATAGTTGTTATTTACTACATTATCTACGTAAGGATAAATTAATATGCAGTATAAATTTTATCTCGATATTTCTTGGTTATTTCTTAATAATAATTAATACTCGATGATACCCCCTCGTACATTGCATTATTTTTAAAAAATTCCTATATATAACATTAATTATCAGAAAAATGAGTAAAGATTTTTGCTGCAAAAATGAGCTATTCAAAATTATATAGTATTAATTGAAAATCATGGAACTAAAATTTTACTTTTGAGTTAATAATTGGAGTTGAAACTTAAAAAAGTAATTCTTTCGAATGGTTATTCTAATTATGTTAATTTTGTGTTAGTACAATATCTGCTGTTCTGTCGCACTCTTTCAATTTCCCTAATCGTTAATTAGCAATCGCTGATTCCATTTTTTCATAAAACTGTTTCTGATAAAGACTTCTCAGTTCTTTTTTTTACTTCCATTTGTACTAATTATTATGAATCTTTGAAAATTAAAATAATATGATTGAATGTGAACAATACATTTTTTATTTAATATTATCTGTCGAAAAATACTATTCCTTTAATTTTCCATTTTGTAACAGATGGAAAAAAAAAAAAAAAAAAAAAATTGAAAGCATGATTTGCCTCAATTTAACCGCGAACTTCGAATTCATCGAAGGTGAATGAACATGCTAAAATAGGCTTAGAAAGAGAAAGTGTTTTATGAAAAAAGCTTCGCTCAGCATGATGAAATTAAAACCACGCTCCGTGACCCTGGAAAACCTTGAAAAAACTCGTATAAAGTAGCCTCGCTGCATAACATTGGGAACGTTACACGCCTAAGTGGAAAAACATCACAGGATTTTTGAAGAGCTTTACAGAGAGTGTATTGGCTTTCATCTTTTGAAGAAAAATAAATAAAAATAAAACCCAGTAAAACTAATTGAAAGACGCAGAGATTTGGCCTTGAATCTTAATGTAGAGTTGGATTTCGCTAATAAACCACCAAATCCTCTCATCTTAGTATCACGTTATATACCTTGATTGCCCCCCCAAACAGCAATGTTCTTAAGTTTGACGTATTACAAGTAGATAAGGTAAGTTAAGAATCTAGTAGAGGAAAAAAAATTTTTGTTTTTGATTACTGTAATCATACATTTTTGAAAGTGTAATTAAATTATTCAAGAGAACGTTGTTGACTGAACGTGATATGCTTCAAAAATTTTGTTATGCAGTTGAAATTTATTTTTTAGAATCTTCAATATTTCTTTTTAACTTTTTATTTTGATTTCTATTTCTTTTTACACAGGAACAAAACAAAATTATTTTCTTTTTCTTTTGATATGTTATGGAATACAGGTTTTTTTTATTGAACAAATTCAGAATAAATTTTCGTATTTTTTAAACTTATTTAATAATAATAATAAAAAAAAACCTTCTATTATATTTTTAAAATCTGTTTGTAGAGGTTTTGAGTCGCGGTTCCGTGAGTGGCTGAGTGTTTTATGTTTCTTCTCTGCCTTCATTCTCGGATCACCAATTGAAGACACTTTTTTTTTTAAAAAAAAAAAATTTATTTAATAGTCATGTTCGTGATAGTAACAAGAAGCCGAGAGCTATACTGACAACGTCAGTGGTCTTCTATCTTACTCTTACTATTTTTTTCTCCTTCGCCGGATGCTCCCTCTAGTGGCATCTCCAGACTTAATACTATTCTCGTAGAAACCAATTCGAACAAAATGAGCAACGAATCTAGGTGATTTCTTGATTGAAAAGTGAAACCTCTGAGAAATACTGTTCCTCTTAAAACTTTTAATAAATTTTGAAGTGAAAACTTTGACGAAAATTAAATATTCTTCTAGTCTGATGATTAATAAAATATCAGAATTTACTTTTTAAATTTTTTTTTGAATAATTACAAAAAAAAAAAAAAAAAAAAAAAAAAAAAAGAAATAAAGAAAAAGAAAAAGAAAAAAAGCTGAATCAGATGAAACGTATTCTTAAGAATTGTAAAACCGTCCGTGTTTGTCTTGCGATTCTGTAAACATTGTTTTTTATTACCGGTGGAGATTTTGTGAGGTACTAATTCCACACTTTCCATACAAATTCAGCAGCCGTTTAACATTGCTTCCATTTTTATTAAGTACTTTTAACTTTTTGACATCTTGGATTTGACTGCGATTATGAAATATATAGATAATTCTAATATATCTTTTCAAAATGTTTCCGACCCCTACGAGGGGGAGAAAGTTGATGCCTTCAGTGCCGCTGCTATTTCGAACCCTGGTCCAGTGGGTCCGAAGGAAAGTTGACCGGACCCTTTTTTTCATGCTCTTACCAACCAGGCTAAAAATACATCTTATCTGGCTGGTTAAGTAAGGCATTTTAACTTCTAACGTTGTTGTAGAAGAGGGTCGCCACATTGGCATTGTAGCGGGGCTGATGCACGTTAAATATGTCAAAACTCCAAATCCAACTGTTGGCATATTGCGGAAGTTTAGAGAGGGGGTTTCAACTCATATGTCACCCTCGTCACTTGAGAAAGGTTTTAAATTACGAAGTTCGTTCGCCAATAACCTAAGTGTGACGCTAATAAATAATCAGTCAAATAAAGGTATAACAACTTTTTCTTGAAATGCATACGATGCGTTGAGTGGATCTGAAACCTTACGAAAAAAAATTTACTGCGACATTTACTTGACAAAGTACTTTTGATATGATTGGATTCTGATTTTCATCGTCCAGATAAGGAAATAGAATTTACTTTCATCTGATACTTTTATTGTTTTTCATCATTTTTTAGCTTTTTCTCCCCCTGAAAATTATTAGATGTGGAATGAAACATATCACTTAAGATCATACTCGAGGGTCGGCTAGCAAGAAATAGTTCTTTGTGGTCCAGGCAACATAAACGTAACAAAAATTGTATTAAAAATTTAGTTGCTTAACTTTTAAAATTTCATAATTATTGATAACAAACCACAACATTCACCAACAAACAATCACTGCTTTCTTGTCGAATTGACATTTCATTTATTTCAATAAAAGCAGCAAACATTTTTGCACCCGATAATAAAACAGTACTTACGAGTACAACGCCTTTGGTATTTTAATACTTTGCTTGGTGTGCCTAACATTAATATTTCTTCACTGAGAGAATAAGAAAATTAAGAATTTTCTTAAAGTTACGTGCCGTTTAAAGGTGAATTAAATGTAGTCAAATAAAAAAAAACTCCAAGAAAAATGTTGAACTTAAGATTTTACTAAATATTTTTACGAACTCGAGATGAGGCTTCTCTTCAACGATTTTCTTGTGAAGGAAAAGAGATATTTCAGAGATTTCATCATTCAGTCAAGGAAAGTTTTAGCAATGACCCCTTGACCTTGGCGACAGAATTGGCGACTTGGCTCGAAACTTGGCGACTTTGCGACAAAAACGCATTTTTAGAAAGTGCAGGAATCTAGTAGATATCTCCGTAGGGAAAAACGATGGACTTTTCTTGATTTTCCCTGTAACGTCACATCTGATCGGAGCGCCTATAAATAGCGCAGAATTACGATGCCGCTGAAATCGACTGGAAGTAATCGGCATTAGGCTGAGGAACTGACGATAGCGTGGCCGAGTGAATTTGCAGAAACGGTCGGTATATGCCGGAGAATCTACCGGAAATGTTCGAGTGTGCCTTGGAATTGCAGAACATTACTGCGTAGGTTTGTCCGTAGTGCGAATTTGTAAGCTGGTAAGCTGAGCGTTGCTGATACAGCTGTTTTTGTTCCTGTCGTTGTGTCGTTTTGTTGTGTCGCTAATTTGTACCACACTCTGTTACCCGTGTGTTGTCTTGTCGAATATTTGTGAATAAAGCGTCATTTGCCGTCATCCTCTTAGTTGGACTGATTTTCACTCGCATAAGCACACACGCACGATTGAGATTTTTGTAACAGTATCTAAACACTACATCTAAGTACAAAGTATACAATGAAATGGAAGCGTGAAATGACACTTCGGATTCAATCTGCTTGGGAACAGATTTGTGAGTTATTGATGAGGAATGCTCGATTGCCCTCTTCAGCGAATTTCTATCATCTCATCAGACCCACTTCGAAAAATTTTAAGATCTGGAAATTTTGATGAGTCGAAAACTTATGTAACTCAGATTGTTAAGATGCAAAGAGCATTCAACTATTTATGAATTGCATAACGCCAAAATTGATATTATTTATGTCAAGAGGATAGTCTAAAAATGTTATTAATGTTAACTTCGGCAAATTGGTTCATAGACACAATGGCGACTTATATATAAATAAACCGAGTGGGGCTGGGGAAAAAAAAGTCTCGTTCATATTTGATCCGATTCCGTAAATGCAAAAATGTTCTGAAAGAATATGTAGCTTTATTTTGCATATATTTTCAGAAATACATATTTTTAGAATTTAAAAAATGCACAATATTTTTAAATGCATAATATTTAGCAACAATGTGCTTTTAAATTAATTAATTATTGGTCAGTTTTGTCTCTGTATTCTGAATAATTGATTTGATCAAATGAAATTATATAATTCTTCGGTTTTCAATACTTTTTAAAATTTACTAAACGTATTAATATTCCAAAATTAGAAATATATATTACACTTCAAAGAAAATTTGCATTAAAAGTTTGGAAAATTAATTTTTTTTGCTTAAATTACAAATGTTGGTGAAAATATATTTATTCGTGAAACATGCAAAGAATAGTCAAGAGTTTGAGATATTTCAATTTTGATGGGCCGTGATTTATTTTGTATCTTTTTAAACTATATATTTTTAAAAAAATGTATTAACTTTTAAGTTATGTGTTTATATATATATATATATATATATATATATACACATAATGGAATTGCACGAAGTATATTATATTTTTTAAAAATAAAATTTCTCTCAATGAATTAAAATTATTTTTTTTATCTGTTTATGTCTCGCTATTTTCCAAGCTTTCTTCATTTAGGAACTCTAATAATTACTTTTCTCGTTAATTTTTATAATTTAATACTCTACATTATTTTAAGTAGTCACTGTCATTTGATTTTTTTTTTTCTTATTTAATTATGAGATATATTCCATTTAATAAAATTAGAAACTCTGTAACTGCACTCCATTGCCAACGTCTACTCTTTTTGATGTTGCTTTTCAGAGATCCTTCGTGTTTTCATTATATTTTCAAAATTGTTATACATATTTTATAGTCAAAATTTAATGAAATTCAAGGTATAGACGTCGTGGCTGCTTAGTGATTAAGTTTCGAGCTTTGAGGCCGGTAAACGATTCCATTTCCATCGAAGATAGTCGTTGGGAGTTATTGGAGTTGCTGCATATTATTAAATAGAAATGAGTATCAAAGTTCTCTCGTAGCAAGGAAATTTGGTGAATACGGTACCAGCTCAAATGTCGTTCTCGTCATCTGACTTGCGGTCCAAAATCAGAAGCAGTTGCCAATTATTAGTCGCGTATTTCGAAAGCGACGTTTATGAAAGACAAGAATCAATTAGAATACAAAAAAGGAGAACCGTTAAACAAATTTTAGGCAAAGTAATTTTTTGAAACTGTAGTTATTTGTATACCTGAACATCATTATATACTTAAATATGCTTAAAACCCTGCAACAGAATCGCGTAATTAGCATCCATGTCTGATGACCGTCTGATCTCAAGAAGTAACCTCTACGTTTCAATTTCTACGTTTCATTTTCTATTGCACAATAATAACACACTTAATAGATCTTAATGTCTTCACCGAAGGCTCACTATGCAAAAGGTTAAATGTAATTATAGTAAAAAAAAAAAAAAAAAAAAAAAAAAAAAGAGTAGCTGAGAATTCGGATAACATTTAATTAGCCTTTTTTAAAGGGGTCATTTCAAAACGAGATCTCTGCATATTTTTTTATTCGAATTATTCCTAACTTCTTTCAGAAATATTTAAAGCTTCCAGGTTTCAAAATATAAGTGAATATTTCTAACCTTTTTTTTTTTTTTTTTTTTTTTATAAAAATTTAATTTTAAATTTTTATTTTTTTTTTTTTTTTTTTTTTGCTTACTAATAATTAATCTTAAATATTGAGATGGAATGCATTTGTATTATAGTATAGCTCTTAAAAAATATAACATAAAGGTCTTTATTTTGTATCAGTGACTTTTTCAACATTTCATTCCAAACAAATAGCTCAATATCCTATGAAACTTTTAATATAAAGTAATTCTATGTACGTAAACAGATAAAATTCGAGAGCTTCTGAAACTTATTTTAGTTAAACTTGAAGTGACGCTTTTATATGATATAAAGAAAGTATAAATATAGTTTTGAAGAAACGTTGTGTTAAGTTAAAAGTACGATAGTTATAGTTTAAAAGTACACTATCAAATAAAAAATAAATTATAGTATGTGATTCAATTATCATTTAATTTTAAATCATTATAACGAAATAATAAACAAACAAAAAATCTCAATTAAATACTAAAAATGCGATTGCTAATAAATCATTTGAAAAGAAAAAAAAAAAGAAAAAACTAGTCATTTATTGAATATTTCGTGTTATGAATATTGTAGAAAATATGTTTATGTTCTAATTTTCGTTGGATATGACTAAAAAACAATCAAAATAAAAATTCGACTAAACTGCAAGTAATGCAATGAGTTTTAAAAACACATTGTAATACACCAAAAGCGATAAGTTTGGAAACAGTTTGTTGGTGATTTATACTTCTCACATTGAAAAATTTTTTAAACATGTAAAATTTGCTTATCATTATTTTTAATTTAGTTAAAATTATCTTCAGAAACATTGAAATTATTATGATCAGATTTTAATTCAAATACAAAAAAAAAAAAAAAAAAAAAAAAATATCAAAAGTTGAAAGTGCATGTCATATTTAAAAAATTATTGAAAAGTTAATCAGTTCTTATAAAAGATTTTGATTTGCAGTTAAGTGCTATCAATGAAGTTGATATCTTTACAAAAAAATATTTTATTCAAACTTCGAGTACAGATATTGATGACACATTTCTATTTTACCTATAATTGCAAAACTGTTACGAATTTCCGGTAAAGACACGGAACTTTTAGCTAATTTCTTACATTTTTTCATAAAAAAGTGTTTTGTTGCAGTTTATAAAATCCGTTCCAATATATTAATTTTTTTGAAGTATGCCTTGAACTTTTTTGGTCTACTTAATACGCATAAACATAAATGTTTCCAACTTTTAAATTATTTAATTCTTTACATAAATTTATGAATAACATAAACTTAAGTTCATGTATATTTCTGCTTTGTTCGATGTATTCTTATATTTTTATTCTGCCAGAAACTATGCAAAAAAAAAAAAAAAAAAATCCAGTTTTAAATGAAAACGGTGATTGCGGAGTATATTGCGGTTAGATGTGATGAAAGAAGTATATGGACTCGAATAAAAAAGACATGCGGTATTTAAATCCAAGGTGACAAAGCTAAAACCCCATTCTTTTAAATAGAAAAATATCTGTTTCTCCAAGGTAAATTAATGAAATAAACAATTTGAACATATGTGTCAGTTGCGGCACAATTACTACGTTGAGCATTGTGGATGTTTTTTCTTGAAAAATATCTTTGTCATGGTTGATTAAGTATGTTTCTACACTTTCAAGTTTAAAATTCCACAAATTCACAGCATTAAGGAAAAATACTTTTTAAAGTTCATTGCTTTTATTTAAAAGAGCACGAAGTTAAACAATGACCTTGAATGACACATGTACGAATGTGAGTTTTATTAAACCTCATCACCCAGAAAGAAGCAAGGGTACGTAAAGTCAAATTAAGCAATTGTTACGTCTGTTAGATATGCAAATGATTAAAGTCTCAGACGCGTTGTTTTCAAAGATGTCGGCAAACACGTGTTTTACCGCGCCACTAATGAACCTGATTAACCATTTCTAATTAAAAGGTTCTCCCAGAGGGCGCAATTTTGATTTGAACTACTGTGTTTGGGTTTAATTTGTCCTTTTGAAGTTTAGAATGCCTCTTAGAAAAAAAATTCAGCCATTTGAACAATTGGAGGCCTTTGAAGAGGGTCCCATCGTAGGATTACCTGAAGACAGATGGTCTTTCCATGGACTACGCGTCTCTTTGGTCTCGTAGATGTTACAGTTTTGTACTGTTGATGGAATTGGGTACAAGGACATAATCGCTCACAACAAGTAGGCTCAGGAAGAGGTATGTTGAAACTAACGATAGAGGGCGCTAGGCGCTAGTTGTGAAAAATAAAAATAAAAAAAGAGAATTTTTGTTTGAAGTGCTGAGTGGGAGAGAGAAGGAAGCTGTTGAAAGCGAACTATGTTAGTGAATTTTATACACACGCGAGTTAGAATATTTAATTATAGTTAATTTTTGTTGTGTTGTGACATCTTATAGTTAATTAAAGAAAGTGATGTCATTCGATTGAATTTATTTGACTTTGGGTGGATTATTCAAACCTCAATATCCTTCCCTGGCGAAGCGAAAATGATAACCCTCGTCTGACGGGTAGGAACTTTCGATTTATTCTTTGATATGCGAATTGGTGTTTAAACAAAGTACACAGCTTATAAATTGGGAAGATCAAAGAATTATCCTTCAGACGTTAAGTACACCGATTGCCACAATTTCAGACATTTTGCGAACAGTGATGTCCTCTCTGCGTCATCCTGTACATATCTGTAAGTGTCAGTACCACTACTAGACTCCTGCATGTTTCTGGACTGCTTGCACAAAGATTGTTCTGACACCTCAGCAACATCACCAGAGACTGCAATGGTGTCACGACAGAGCAGCAGGGAGCCATGCAAAATGGCAGCAAGTCATCTTTAGTAAGGAGTCTCATTTTTGTTTTGTTGTTGATTAAAACCACATCCGCGTGTGGAGGCAACGCTGTCAGTGAAACGATGAATGATTTGTTGTCACTCGTCACACATGCATACATATATTTCGAGAGACTAACCCCCGCTCCGCACATGGTGACACATCCAGGCAGTAGGGAGTAATGGTGTACGGTGTGATTTCGTACGATGCCGTTGATTGTTGCTCTTCATCAGAGCCATTTTGACGGCCCAAGGGTCCGTTAGGATATCCTTCGACACGTGATTATTCGCTTTGTAAACATCCATCTCAGTCCATTATTTCAACGAGACAACGCTTGTGCTCATTCCTCTACAGTCTCAAGAGTATGCCTCGCAGCCATAATCACTATGCAGTTGTCAACAGCAATGCCCAACCAGTCATACACAGAAAACGTTTGGGATGCTATAAGCCATTCTCTAAAGACTCCACCATTACCCAAAAATTGTCAAGATCTACATGCCCAAGTTCAATTTGCATGGGATGAGTTAGTCAATAATATTTAAAAGCGTCTACGACCCCATGCTACGCAATGGTAGAATGCATTCGAAATAATGAGGGCGCAGCATTCTATTGATAGTTGTAATGATTTGTATTTTGACCAATAAAATTTGTCCTACCCACACTCGGTTTTTAATCTATTCTTATTGTTGGTGAGTACTAACTTACTTTCAAATACCGTTTTAATCTGACTATTCCTTTCAGGTATCCACCTACCTTCGAAGAGGATTTTTTAAAATAATTGAAAAAATAACTTTTTATGGGCATTATACTATAAGATATGGCTAAAAACTTAAAATACAATGTAAACTTTGCATAAATTAATAATTGTTTTCATATTTAAGCTCAAAAATATATAAAAATAGCAGTAAAATGGCACTTGTGCAAAACACCAAAACTGAAATTTAAATAGAGATATTTCAATTCTGTAACTTTTATTATGATGAATTGAATCTAATTTAGGACTTGTGTCTCTATCACAATTATAACCCTGAAAATTAAATATTTATAGAAAGTCGTACTTTAACATACAGAAAAAATGTACAAATTTGTGATAAGTTATGTCTTTTATCATCAATAAAATGAGAAGTAATCGCATTATAGCATTAGGAGAGGTTCAAGTTTTGAATTTACTTTCATAGAGTATTCCATGAAAGTTTCATAACATTATATACATAACTTTTTTCAATACGATGTTTTGCGCTGAAGCACAATATGAAAATTTTGATTTTGAGAAAAAGCTGAAAATATATTTCAACCCAGAAACTTACCTAATTAAATAAACATTTAACATTAAAAGGTCCCTTATTTGTAAAGTTCACTATCTGTATTACTTAAATTAGATCTTTTTCTTCCTGATGTCCTTTAAAACTTTCCTACGCTTACATTTAACAGGTGTTGTATAACGCTTCAATTACTTGATTCGATTGTAATCCAACTTTTTGTATCCCTTTACAGTGAAGTAGCCCGGTTTTTCAATGTTCAGCTTCTTTATTACATTTAAGCAGCCTTGATGTCCTTCGTTAAATTGTATAAATGCATCATATACACCCAATATCACAGTTTTCAAACAAACAAGGTATTATTTATCATATTACACCATTAAAATATTAATTTGCATTTTGGGTCTTGGGGAATTCATCTTGCATGTTGGAAGATATTTTGATGGCAATATTACGTAAAATATCAATGAAAAACAAACATTAAAGTTTAATTTCCAGTAGCAGAATGCTACTTCCAGTTCTAAAATTTGACATAGACTATTATTAAAATGCTGATAACTCAAGTTCTATGTAAGATAGAAACAAAATTGAAACTGATCTAGAAAGCTAAGAAATCCGGCTTTAATAACAGACTGTAAATAAAAAAAATCGACTTTTTAACCGAAAATCGTATATTAAAGGTAGGTGGATACCTTAAGTACAACTTTTTATTTTTATTTTTGACGATGAGTGTAGTTAATATATACAACGTTTTTCTTATCGAATTTCTACAGAAGTGTTGCAAATAATTCTATATTTAATTTAATAGAATTTAACTGCTTTATGGGAAGTGTCTCTTTGTAACCTTATATAAATAACAATTGAAATCGCCATACATTATAAAAAAAAATCTTGAATAACTAATTTGTTACCTGCTGTAATTTTGAGCAATTGTTTTTTATTATTGTATTATATCTCGCTATATATTAGTCTTCAGAGGTTTCTTCTCCCCAAGATTAATGATATTAATGAATTATCAAATGTTTCCATTTCCCAATTCAATTACATATATATCATATAATTAAACTGTTAGCCTACTAATTTTTCAACTTCTTGAATTAAATTGCACTTTAAAAATTTTAAAATTTATTGCGGATTCAATAGACCTTGAATCAATGAAAATTCAATGTGGGTTTAATACATTCTGAATAAATGAAAGTGAGAATGCTTTCTTCTTTTACATCAATATCATTATTTCTTAAAGTCATACTTATTTATTCTTCAGGAAATCTTCTTAATTTGCATTAATATCGATAGCCCAATATCAATCCTTTTCCATGCAAAACATCTTGTAGAATATTCACCAAATGCAAATAATCATTGTTATTCGATACACTATTTGGAACTACGCCCAATTTCTTAAGGCTGTTATTGCTTAATGTCAAAGAAAAGCTTGGACCACATTTTCAGTTAAAAAGTGACGAAACATAATTATAAATTTGTTTGAATAAGTACCTTGATCTGATGCTTAGGGTGGATCAAATTATGGGGAACCGGATAAAACGAGTTTCGCTAGAGACAGAGAGTTTATGTCACATACTTCAAAGTAAATAAACCTCCCCCTTTAAAATTGTTTTAGCTAATATGTTAGTTAATTTTAATTAATTCGTGAAACAAAAATTTTCACGTAATCCAATTGAAGGTTGATTTCTGAGTCCTTGAACTTCTTTTCTGTTTGGTTGCTTTAAAAGCAAGATATGCAGGTTATTTTTTTAAATAAAAAATTGGAAAAATGTAACGACAGAAATACGAAAAGAACATAGCTTTGTTTTTTCATTTAGTGAGTATGATGTATTATTTCTAACTTTAAAAATACACAAAATAAATTTTTTCTTCTAAAATTATTTAAAAAATTTACTATTGCACTTACTCTCTGTTCATTAAACCTATCTTACTATGATATTTTTTAACTTTATTAAATATTGTATCTATTTTTTATGAAATTCTTTAAAATTGTCTTGAGAATGAGAATGATTTGGATTACGGTTACAGTCGACACTCTTTATAAAGTTTCCGTCACCAGCCATCTTGAATTCGTGAACAAAATATTAATCCTGATGAATTTTTGATTACTTCCTCAATTATAAGCAAGTTTACTTATTTGAATGCAATGAAGTATCAAAAAAAGTAAAAAACAAAGAAAGTTTCTGTTGGGTTGCATTTTTCTCTCCGAATTTAGATAAAGCTTTTAAACATTTTTGATTGATCTGAGAAACCATGCAAACGATTCACTAAAATCTTTTCTCCGCTTGCTTTGGATCTCAAGGACTAGTGATAATTATAATAGGCTTCTTGGAGTACTCTCTGAACTGCTTTGGCAGAAGCCCACATTTTCCTATTGTTGTAAAAGTAGATGGTTGGTTGAAATTTATGTCACTGGATGAGTAATAGTAGATAGGGGCAATTTTTTCTTTATCACATATCAAATGATGTTTCTATTGGTCATCAAATTGAAGGCCTCGATTTTTTTTCCTTTTTGCATCTTCCAGGTTTATTTGCAATTTACTTAATTTTTTTTTAAATTCTGGATAATTTTTTATGTCCATCTGTGACTATATTTACGATGACCAATTTTTTTTTACAATGAAAAGGAGGACGAAAAAATTTAAGAAAAAAAGTACAGCATAATTAAATGAAACATTTTATTAATTAAAACAAAAATACACTAATTATGCTCATGCATCTCTTTTAATTATTTAATTAAACCAGTATTTTCACACTGAATGAATATTTTTTTTTTTGTCAAAAAATCCTTTTCTAACAATATATTGGAAATGTTGGAGTAAGAAATATCCTTCATATTGAACTTTACGATAAGTGCTGCTGCTAGTGCATCAACATTCAATTTTGATTGCTCACTTGTCCAAAAATCATTACCATGGATAAAAAAATCTTTCAACTGCTGCATTAGTCTCAGGGCAACACAACGCAAATTCAACAAAGATAATTAAATTTTCATATCGGATGTGTTTATTTTTGAAATGGTTAAATATTTCCACCCATCTTTTATCAATTTCAACATGTTGATTTTCCTATTGTTCTATTTATCATAATTTAAATATACATTCAGTTTCTAATTTCTTCAAACTGATAATCGTGATCAATTTTAATATCAGGCATTTCTTTCGATACAAATTCCACTCAAATTTTAATATCTTCCCATTTTACTTGCTTTGAAGTCTAAAAACCGCATTGAAAACTGTTATTTCCTGTGATATTTGTTTTAGACCATTATTCTTCGACATATTGGAAACGTTTCGTAAAAATTCTGCACTCCTTTGCTGCACTTTCCGTTACACCCGGATTTGATTCCTCTGAGTTTGACAATTTTCTTTTTATTATTAAGGGAATAAATTTTTCTTCAAATCGTGATTTATATTGAAGGTCCAAATCGTTCGAAATAAGACTAACTTCTGTAGCTGAAATATGTTCACCTTCAACCTTTTGAATCGTTTTGTAGAAAATAAATGCTTGATTATGTACAAAATATATTAATATCTCCCATAATTCATAATTGAATAAAAATTCAAGAATTTTTGGACATTTGTCTAAACTTTAAAAAAATGGACGGAGAAGCTCAAATAATAGTAAAATACGCTCTATAGCAGGTGTTAGAGCGAGCCATCTAGCATTTGAATATCCTAAAAGGTTTTTTGTTTTCAATATTTATGTAACAGTTTGGTTCGGCATCTCTGAATAGAGAGATTAACGGATTAGTTTTAAAATATCGAAAAGGAGGACAGGAAGGGGGACACTTTTTGAGGAAGAACAGAACCTACAAAAGGAAGACTGTCCTCCCTAAAGGAGAACAATTAGTCACCTTACTACATTCAACATCCTTTATCCAATATCAAGCAGATATTAGAAAGACAATTTTCGGAATTTCAATATTAATTTCGGTTCTAGAGCTCATTTTCACTTATAAAAAAATGTTTCCCCCAGGAAATCAAATATTAGTATCATAAAGAAACAAAATTATTATATAAATTCCTTACAAAAAATTATAATGGCAAAATAGCAATTTTTATGGAGTGTATATTTAATTTTGGGACCCTAAAATTTGGAGCTTTTACGTAAAAATTTTGAAAATTAAAATATTATAAATTTTCATTTTTATTTATAATCTAATACATCTGGTAATGTGTATTTTATCGATTCTAAAAAATTAACTTAAATGAGTATTTAATAATATTGTGTATGTCTTATAGATCTTTCAGAAAGAGAGAGAAGTATTAATTCAATTTTAGGAGCCAACTGTATACCTTAGCTTCAAAAGAAGACGGTATAAAATTGCTATAATTAGTCAAGAACTAGATATATTGTAGTAAAATGTTATTTTAAGCTTATTCAGGTAACGCCTGTGGTGTTATTTTAAACTTGTAATAGAATAAATGTCCAGAACGATTCAATATCATAAATCTCTTGCTCAAATAACGGCAATAATATTCTTAGCAGTTTGAATCGAACACAGTTTCTGAAAGTTTGCAAAATTTGTAAATAAGTTTCTTTAAAAAATATAATAACGTTTTGTTCCTGTTTTTATATTTCATTTAATTTTTATACTATTTGTTCTAAAAGCTACAATGAGATATTTATTAATTACATAAATATGCATATTATAATACATGTCTTTATTAATTTCTATATTCTATTTAATATTATTGTATTTTCCTTTAAAATACTATGTACACATACTTGGGAATAATTTCCCACCAACAAAACGTCATGTGCAATATAACTTACTTATGACACTATTTTTTTTCTTTTGCAGAATATTCCCGAATTCCTGCGCGCAGCATATGATGGATACTACGAAAGTCATATCTTGCATGCGAAAATTTAAAGGTCGCTCAGAAAATGGAGCCACTGCTTTGAAAGACTCTTCTGATCTCTACGACGATTCTAAAACAAAATGTCTTTAAAACCTATCTCACGGATTAAATAATTTTGTGAATCTGAGAGTGAGAATAGATGAAGAAACCAAGCGTTTTCCCTGTTTCGCTATCATTATACATAAACATATCAACTGTTTCATCATTGTTGTTGGTGTCATCCTGAACATACAGATTTAGTTTCATCTTTATACAGAGAGCAAATAAAGTTAGTGTAATCCAGGGTAGAAGAAAGTGATACCTTCAACAATTTTATGACTTTATAAATTTCATTTTTACGGGTCTTTTCTCTTTCACTTTTTTACTGAACTTCCTTTGTTTTAACATCATTGTTTTTGTATTAATATCATTCTGTTATATTTGTCCTAAATAAGATTCATGATATTCTGACAGTAAAAGAAATATGATTTTTATATTTATGTTGAAAGATGAAGTTCAGATAGGTTACATCAGATAGGTTACATTAAATATTACTGAAGATAATTGAAGCATCAAAGTGTTCTAAATTTTGAATTTTTCGATTTCGCTATTTAAAATTAGAGAGCGCATCGCTAATTCCATAGATGTATTCTTTATGAGAATTCAATCTATAGAACGCTAGAAAATTGAATTTTAAAATTATATAATAACAAGCCTCGCCATAGAAAAAACTTATTTCCTTTGTTATCAAAATTAGTTTTTTCAGGATTCTGGCACACCTCTTCTTAAAATCTGATTTTTCCATAGCACTCTTACTTTTCACATTATAAAATGAGGTTATTTTCTACACAAAGAGCATAACTTTTTGTGATAAACCCTCACAAATTTTATGCACGGCACAGTATTCGTATAAAAATTGAGATTTTTTTTTTTAAATTTTTAAAAAGTTTGCTAAATTAAAATTTTGAAATTACATTTGTGTTCAGTACATTGAATGTTATGTTTGTAAATACTCTGCAAATTTGTAAATTATAAATACTGCAGATTTTATGCAAGATGGACCTATAAAAGTAATTACACGATAAACGAACGTGAATGCAGCTATTAATTATTAATTGCTCATACATAATTATTTATGTATGCAAGTGTATTTTTTTGCATGAGCTAATTAATAAGTATATAGCTTTCTGAGTAATAAAGTATGTTTTCTGTTGCTTATAATTTTAAAAAAAGCGAGAATTATTTAAACTTGGTGTGAAATAAGTCCATTTTTCCTTGTCGAATACGTCTGAGTTACCTTAAATAATTTAGAAAAACTCATGTATTAGTGCCTATTGTGTCATAATGCACATTTCTATGAGTTCCTAAGCAGATTCGAAACATTGAGAAACACCTTAAAATCTTTGAAAATTATGTGAGAAATTTCTAGATTATAAAAATGAGCAAAAGTCTTATCTCTTTGCTGTAATGAATTTTTTATTAAATATGTATCATAAAGTATTTGAGTATTATTGCTAATAAAAATATTTTAAACAGATGCTTGATAATTTGTATTATTTTTAAGCAATGATCATGCATTTCCGACAAATTCCGTGTAAGGTGGATATCACCCTTAGAAAAATGTAAAACTGAATAATCTGCACACAACCATTTGTTGATTTGCAAGTGAACACACAAAGAATCTTACTTTTGACAAGAGACTGAGAGCTTTCCGTCTTGCACCAATAGTGGTGTTTCCAAACAGCTTTTAAATTGTATGGGACTTGACAAAGAAGACATAATTACTTCACTTTATCTCGTATATGATTTCTTGCAGATGTTTGGTCTCGATGACATGGTGTAACCTTCTACTTGATTATGTGGAGTAAGTCACAATACACACATAGTTATAATGATATGATATTTATTTACTAGCAATATGATACAAAATACAAATTACAAGCCTAAACACCACAAAAAAAAATGAATAAAAGTAAAACAAAAAACGGAGATAATGCAACTAATGCTGTTTACTTTGGAGTAGAAAAATGTGTATTTATACCAATATTATTGATCTAATCATCCCAACTTCAATTAATTACATTATATATCAAGATGGTATAAAACCAAAAATTAAGCAGAAATACACCAATTCAAAACAGCAGCTCAATCAAAGGAAGAAAAGAAAGTATAAACAAAAGGAGCAAATTCATTTAAACTAAAATAAGTTAACGTTATCTAATATACATACATATATATATATATATTAGAGCATAGGATTTTGATCTTTTATAATTCACTGTCCCATTTTCAAAAAAAAAAAAAAAAAAAGTACCGACTCTCGTGTTTGAAATCAATAATGTAACTCATAGTTTTCCCACTTTTTTTGAGTCATAACCTACTTTTACATGCAGCGATTTGATATTGCCCCTTTGATTGAGGTATATTAAATTATATAGTGAAAAATATAGACAAATTTTTTATATTACTTTATTAAAAGATTACATACGGATGTATTGTTTGATCAAATATATAGCATTAAAAATTATTACATTATTTGTAAGAGGTTTAGTCAATGACACTTGATGCCATATTTGTCCTTCAGCCATCTTAAATCGCTGTGTTATACAATAGACAGTTTGTTAGAGTTAGAACATGTAGGTTGACAAGATTTATACGTAGTACATGAGCCTTAATCTCCATATCTTGCTGATTTTGTGAAAAATGAACTTCGGGTTTTCCTAGCCCAGAACTGCGTTTTATTTAAAGATTAATAAATAAAACAGTAGCAGTTGAAAGTTACATTAAAATTTAAAAATGGGTAAATAAATTTTAATTGGGAAATATAAAATGAGATCAGAGAGCATTTGAAATTAGAGGTTGTAGTCAAAATCAAGAATTTGATAAGAGGAGCTGTTAGGTGTATGTTTAACTTTTGCAGCCAGCCAATGGGGTTGTTGCCTTTCGTGTCGGTGTCAAGATGGGAGTAGAATTATGAAATGTCTGTGTGGGAGAAGGGGTGATGTTCTGATTGGTATATTGTTAAGTGAGATGAGTAAAGTAAGGTGTTTATGTTAGAATTTAGATGTGAAAATATTGCATTTCTTAGAAGTTAAGACTTTTAATGTTAATAGTCTTTTAATAATCTTTTTAATGCTTTTAATTAATGGTCTGAATCATAATAAGAAATATTTAGAAGAAAGTTGTTGTTGATGTTCATGAGATTATTAATGAATCTAAGGAAGATTTTTGGATGGTATACTTCATAGTTTGAAAATTAAGAGAAATTGTAAATTTTCGCTGTACTTATGAACCATCCCTCGTTTACAATTTGTCTGAATGTTATTTTTTATGCTTTTTTTCTAACTTTGTAGCGCGTGGCATGAGTGCATTTTGAATGAAGATTAGAAGGTTTGAAGAACATTGTTCCTTTATTGGGTTCACTTCACAGCATGCGGATATACATCACAATAATATTTATAGGGGATACATATAAGACATGTACACAACACGCAACATACATACTCACGCAACCACAAACTACTAGAGGTTGGTAAAAAGTCTCTCTTTCTCAACGTCTCCACAGGTGGCGTTAGCAGTCCAGTTAAAGTTACAGTCATGGTGGTTGTTACAACTACTTAATGTATGTTTTGGCAGCAAAAACCCAAACTGGGCAGCTGTAGGTTAGGATTGGTCTGAGAATCAACTTGTAAGGTAAGTAACTTGTTTCCGATATTTAATTTAGAATTCCAAGCAGTTATCCAATTGAAACATACGCACACACTATAGTGTGCATTGCGCATGACATGACTCGTTCATGTTCTTGTTGAAAAGGGATTGGGGACTAGGCTATAATATGCTGTATGTTCCATAGTAAAAGCTATAATACCTACTGTTAACACAGACTGACCTTGTTGAAAACACATAGAGCTATTTGTTGAAATGCGTTCAATAATTTTCAGTTTAAACATGTTTTGAGTGCGTGCTTGCGAATATTGGTCCACAACAACCACTAAATTTGCTTTGGATCAAAAATACTACCTTAGATTACTTTAACATTCACCGGTGGAGGGTATTAATCCCGTTGGAAACTACTAATTTAGAGGGTTCATTCCATATTATTCGGCTGAATCGGCCTTTTGTTATACGAGTTAGTCAACGATCTTTGACTGGCACTCAAAGCAGTTAAATTAATAAAATTTTCCAACGTGAAAATATTTTCATAGACTTGTTAAACTTAAACTCATTTATGTGATCTTTATAAAGCGCTGGAAATGGAAACATTTATCATGATTCAAAACATTGCGTCAAAAGCATTTCAGTTTCCTCTCATACTCGTAAAATCTTGTTTAATATAAAACCATTTTTATACACGGAAATGTCTTTCCTATGCGTACCTTAAGGGGAAACTTTCAATAATGTTAACATTAAAATATTTTAATTAAGTTTTCTTTTTTCTTTTCGTGATTTTTCACTTAATTATTTAGCTATTTACAAGTTAAATTCAATTGCTGAATTTAACACTTATTTCGTAACTTAAAGAATAATAGCTAACCAACAACTATCTGTTAGTACTGTTATACTAAAAAACGAATATATTTTTTTTTTACTATGAGGAAAGAGAGATAAATGTAACAACTATTCAGATGGATTTAAGGAAGAGAGTTTACAGTATTATTGTATATAGTTTTACACTTAAAGACAATCAAAATTATTTACTCATAAGTTTCGAAATAATTTTAATTATAGCTGAACTTTTCTTTCTTTTCAAAATTTCATATTTATTTCATCAGTTTAAATGGTGGTGAAAGCTGTTAGTTTCTTCTAAGCCAGTAGTTATTGGATAACAGATCTTTTTTAAATCACTAACGTAGTTTTTTCATTTCCTTATATGCGAAGTAAAGTGGCTATGTTACATTAAGTCTTTTCAAACACTTTAAAATTTCTTGGCTCTAATTTTTCTTACAAACAAACTAAATTATTTTAATTAAAATCTATCTAAAGTTCCATTTTTAACAGTATAGAAAAAAAATCTCATATTATTAGAAAGGCACTAAATTTCAAGTAAGAAAGGTCTTTTAGCTAGGATGAAAGGAATAACTTAGTTGAAATGACTTAATCAGTAAGAACACTTATTTTTTATAAAGTTATTTAAAACTAATTCAAAATTATATACTTATTTGATATCATATCACATATTTATTATTATTTAAAATATTATATTGCTATTGTATAAAACTGCAAACTGGGCTTAAATTAGGACAGATGGATATTTACAACAAATTTCGGTCTTCTGCTAATAACACTTTATACGTAATAAAGTAGCTCAAATAGAATTTATCTTGTTTCTGATAATCGCCTGACAACAAATAAGTAATTGAATGAAATATTTAATTAAATCTGAAACTAAAATAAATATGATTTTTTAAAAATAATTTCTGAATCGTCCAGTGTACATTAAAAAATAGCTTTAAATAGTTACGATTAATACAATAATATACCTAAATACACGTTTATACTATACTTCTTCAAACATACATTTTAAATAATATAGTTAATTTTATAAAATTTAAAATATTTAACACTTTTATTTTTATCTAATGAGATAAGTACCTCAAAACTGCTGAATTATACTTTAATGAAAAATAGTATGGTAATGATCCTCTGAAAAGTAATGTATACATATAACATGTATGTTATATAATCTGTTAAGAAACATAAGCTCTTTATATATATATATATATATATACAGCATATTTTGGAATTCTTTGAAGTATTAAAAATCACTATGAATAAAGAAATTCTCTCTACAGATAATGTAAGATTAAAATAACACTCAAAAATTTTATTTCGAAAATAATCATTAAGGTACAAAGGATGGGCATTCATTTAAAAAGTTTAAAAAGACATTTATATTTATGTTATGTATTTAGGGATTGCTCTATCTGTAAACCGATGCGAATTATAGCATGAATTTTTTTGGGATCATTCTGCACAGAAATACATCACAGGAGACTAAAGTGTCGATCAATTGTGTTTCTTACGTATTTTAAAAAAACATGTAGACAAATTGATCACATATTTAATTATAATTTTTTTTAATTCATTTCATTGTGAAAAAATATTCATTGCTTACAATTTATACATACTATAAATTGTTGAGTTTTACTTAAATAATTTATTTTCATTTACTTTTGTTACAGTATACAAGATTCATATGAAATCCCTCATTATGAGTTTTTATTTTATAATCACCGAGATTTAAAAAATTTCTGGTATACTGGTTATGCTAGAAAATTTTACTAAATTACAAGTAAAAGATAAATTCGGCACTTTTATAATCAATAATTGTGCTAATTTATGAGGAATGAATAGTAAAATAAATGGATATATAAAACTGTTTTAAAAATATTTGTTTCTCATATCAATTCCTGAAAGCTTTTTTGAAAATATTTTATTTCCGTATCATGCAATTCAGTTCATCCGATAATAATTTTTTTTAAAAAAAACCCACATGTTTCAAGCTTATATAAGAATTTTCATGATTTCTTTTTAAAAAAATAGTTTTGATTGAGCTTCTAGCTGAATGATTAGATTATATAACATATATGTAATATGTATACATTACTTTTCAGAGGATCATTACCATACTATTTTTCATGAAACAATTTTTGCATTTGAATGCGTTGACGACGCAAATAAACTGATGGTTTATTGAAACACTTGGTCACCAGAGATGCAATTATATATGAAGAAGTAAAATTATTGAGACTACTCAAACAGTGAACATATTGGAAATGTATCGGATTTCATAGTTATGTTTTGCATTTATTGAATATAACATATAGTATATCTCAGAAATTTCATTCAAAAACAAGCTGCAGGGAAACAAACTTTTCTTAAAGATCCATATGTCCTGAATAGAGTGGGGATCTTTATATCCAATATCTTCTATCTTTATCCAATATCTTCAAGTACAGAAATATTACATTTGCAGCGATCACGCTCAATCAACTAGCTCGTTTGTGGTGCTCTTTACATTCCGATAAAAATGCAAGCTAAAACACAGCTGCGACTCTTGTGGAAAGTTAGGTGACATTTTTGTTTTCCATGAACTTTGAGGATAAGCTTGTGGCGACTGGCTTTTACCCGACTCTTGTGCCATAACTCAATCAAATATCACTAACACTAAAAGTCAATAATCAACAAAGACATACACTAGACAAATCTCACATAATTATTTATTCAGTAGACTTGCAGTATAATGTTTGATAGATACGTGCTCTCCTGGATAATACCCTAGATAGATTCACCCATTCAACTAATACCGAATTAATAGTGTGTTGCCAAAATCTCCCCAGTTGAGGTCGAGTGGTTCTAGTGTTGAGTATAACAGGTCGATTGAAAAGTCTGCGGCCTGACACATAGATGGCGCTACTAGAATTAAATCCATATGTTTTTTAGTTAACCATAACCCTCAAAAGATGCGTGTATAAATTTGACAGCTGTCGGATCATTGGTTTGTGAATTATAGCATTTTGAGTGAAGCAACTTTTGTTGTGAAAAAAATGGATAAAAAGGAATTTCGCGTGTTGATAAAATATTGCTTTTTGAAGGGAAAAAATACAGTTGAAGCAAAAACTTGGCTTGATGCCGAGTTTCCGGACACTGCCCCAGGAAAATCAACCATCAATTATTGGTATGCTAAGTTTAGGCGTGGAGAAATGAGCACCGAAGACGGTGGACGCCCAAAAGAGGTTGTTACCGACGAAAACATTAAAAAAAATCCACAAAATGATTTTGAATGACCGTAAATCGAAATTGAATGAAATAGCAGACACTCTAAAGATATCAACTGAACCTGTACATCATATCATTCACGAATATTTGGGCATGAGAAAGCTCTGTGCAAAGTGGGTGCCGCTCGAGCTCACTTTGGACCCAAAACAACGACGAGTTGATGATTCGGAGCAGTGTTTGAAGATGATCAAGCGTAATAAACCCGAGTTTTTGCGTCGATATGTGACAATGGATGAAACATGGCTCCATCGTTTCACTCCGAAGTCCAATCGACAGTCATCCGAGTGGACTGCACACGATGAACCCGCTCCAAAGCGTGGGAAAACGCAACAGTCGGCTGGCAAGGTTATGGCATCTGTAATTTGGGATCCGCATGGAATAATTTTCATTGTCTACCTTGAAAAAGGAAGGACCATCAACAGCGACTATTACATAGCGTTATTGGACCGTTTGAAGGACGAAATCTCCGAAAAACGGCCGCCTTTGAAGAAAAAGAAAGTGTTGCTTCAACAAGACAATGAACCGTGTCACAATTCAGTGAAAACGATGGCAAAAATCCACGAATTGGGCTTCGAATGGCTTCCTCATCTACCGTATTCTCCAGATCTGGCCCCCAGCGACTATTTCCTGTTCTCAGATCTCAAAAGAATGCTCGCTGGGAAGAAATTTTCGTTGAATGTAGAGGTAATTGCCGAAACTGAGGCCTATTTTGAAGCAAAGGACAAATCGTACTACAAAAATGGTGTCGAAAAGTTGGAGGGTTGCTATAATCAGTGTATCACCCTTGAAGGGCATTATGTTGAATAAAAAAAAAACTAATTTTGCCAAGAAAATGTGTTTTACTATGGAAGGCGGGGGACTTTTCAATTGACCTGTTATGCCTTACTGGCGGTAGACGATAGCAAGAGTTGCTAGGGGCGATAGTGATCGTAGTGGAGTTAAGAAATCAAAGCAACTTCAACTGGGGAGATTTTGGTAAGACACTATTAATTCGGTATAAGTTGAATGGGTGAATCTATCTAGGGTGTTATCCAGGAGAGCAAGTATCCCTCAGACATTATACTACAAGGCTATCAAATAAATAGTTGTGTGAGATTTGTCTAGTGTATGTCTTTGTAGGTTATTGACTTTTAGTGTTAGTTATATTTGATTGAGTTACGGCGCGAGAATCGGGTAGAAGCCAATCGCCACAAGTTTAAGAATTAACCTTTCAGAAGTTGAATTCTCCTGGGAATCCAAAACACTCCTGCATCAGATGCCACATTTTTGCAGATTCCATTCACTTTAATGGTCACAAGAGACCTATAGTTAAAATAATGATTTCAATTACTGACTTCTGAAGTCCCCCCCCTCCTTTTTTTTTTCAGTTTAATAATTTTAGCCATCCGACCAACAGAAAAGATTGTGTCCTGTGAAGAAGCCTGGCCAGATATTTGCACACAAAAATGTTGGAGTAGAAGCAGCAATCACAGAGATCTGAATGTTCATGAGAACGAATATTGTAAATAACTAGTCTAGTGTGCAATCAGCAACTTAAAATATGTTACTTTATACAAAAAAATGTAACTACAACTAGCACTAATCTTTCACTCTAAATGTAATCTATACTACCAAAATTAATTAAAAAATAAATTATTTAAATAGAAATTGAATATCCCTTTTACTTAGTGCAATATGTTAAACCAAAGCACATCCGTTTTTAAAACTCAAAGTTATCGGTACATCTAAATTTGAAACACGCATTAAAGATCTACATAATGTAATTTATAAGTAAAAAGATGAAAATTTCAAATGCCCATGTCTCTTTTTTGATTATGTATCAACTTTAATGTCAAGAATATTTGCCGTTTTCGAACAGGAACAAATATATAGCACTAATTCTTCTCACGTGTTAAAATCAAAATCAAAGGCGCGCCAAATGTTTCAATAAAAGTAAAAGTAAAATTATTCTTGTTATTATTTCTTACAAAATTTATGCCTCTCAGAATAAGATCTTATGCATTTAAAGACATGATTTCGCTGATTTTTTTTTTTTAAAATGAGGGAAAAAAATGTCTTATGAGGGAAAAAAAATTTCCTAACATCAGAAATGTTTTTTGTAACTTGTTATTGAAAAAACGGCCGGATACACTATCGGAATCGTAACAAGAATATAGTTGATAACTTTTACGAAACTGTTGATGAGAAAGTATTCACAAAGTACCAAAATTATGACACGTAAATTATTATTGTGCAAGTAACTTGTTTCATAAATAAAACTGAATAAATTGCCCCGAAATTATAAATGGTATTTGAAACAATAAGAAATAAATAAGAATAATTTTAACTTTATATTTCCAATCTTCCTATGGTTATTATACTTTTTTGGATTTAACCCGGAACATATTTTTAAAATTACTTAAAAGTCTTAATAGTTTACTTAAACTTTAAACTTTATTTCTTCAGTTGTATTTTTCACATTTTTTTTCTTCAGAAATGGTTTCTTTATTTTAATTACATAATAAAATTTTTAACAAGAAAGTTCTGAATTAATTTTAACATTTAGTAGATGTTTAACAGTATATACTTTAAGTCCACCCCTTTCTGCAGACCAAATGTTCCCCATAATTGAGAGAGAAAGAACTCTCTCAATTCAAGCAGATGTTCCGAGCAAACTCAACTATTTTAGAAATATTGTAACACGAAATATCAATCTTTTGAAACACCTCGAACATTTCTTTCTACTTCTCTTCAATAGTATCAGGTATTTTTTCAGAACTTGAATCACAGCCTACCCGGTTCTCAGACCTCGGGCATTATCCCGGCCAGCATTAAAAATTTCCGGGCGAATCCCGGACGAAATATGAGCCTACTTCTCACAATAATTTTTAATTTATGAATGTGATATTATTATAATGAAGTTTCTATTTACCTTCATTCTACTTGTATTTATTTGATTGCTATAAAATACATTTGAAAGGTTTAAAAAAAAA
Source organism: Nephila pilipes (assembly GCA_019974015.1). NCBI lineage: Eukaryota > Metazoa > Arthropoda > Arachnida > Araneae > Nephilidae > Nephila > Nephila pilipes. Next base: position 127,366 of record BMAW01084288.1, on the reverse strand, counting down.
AAAAAAAACATCTTTGTGAAATTCCATTTTTCTTCTGATTTAGAAAAATAAATTTAAGTCTATTTTTTTAAAGTTGTGGACAGACGAATAATAAGGATACATTTAAAAAATATTTTTATGAATCATTAGAAAAATATAATTCCACAGAAAAAAATTCATTTTTAATTTTATTTTTTAGATGCTTTTGTTGTAACTATGTAAATACATTGTAATAAAAGTAAGAATTTTATAGGAATTATAACACTCATTCATTCAAAATAGTTTGCAAATGGGGTCTTCAAAAGATAATTTAATTTGATTGCTTATGAAGTTATATTGCAAAAGATGTATAGTGAATTTTATTAGTAACTCTGTTTACTGATAGATGGCAGCACGAACAATAACTTACAATTCAATTTGAAATTTTGCGGAATGGAAAGAGTATGATTCAACATTCCCTTCCTTGAAAGAAAATTTAGCTTTTTTTCGTTTGTATTTCAAGTTATTTGGAAAAGTTTTATATTTTTTTTAATATTGGGCATAAGTAATGAAATTACTTTTTTTTATTGTAAAAGATTCTTATCTATGACATGACCTTTGAGTAACATTTATTAAGAAGTCTCTAGAAAAGTTTAAAAGCAGGAATTTGAATTTTTTCTAACATAGGCTGTTTTAAAAATCAAAGGTGAAAGTTAAAAAAAGGATTTAATATTAAAAATTGGCGACCCACAATATATTTTGCTTCTAATTTCTTACCATAGAAATTAAAAGAAGGCAAAGGTGGGGATATAAAATTATTTATAATTTTTTTTTCATAAAATTATTTTATAAAAATATAATAATACGTACGATTTATATTAATTTATAAAAAAAAAATTGAAGTTGTTGGAGAATATTTATAAGGGATTCCAATTACATAAAAAATTGCAACTTAATAAAAACAGCTCTTATTTAATCCTCAATTAGCAAAATTTATTAAGAGTAATTCTTTTTTAAAAACACATATGCATACATATAATAATACATATGTAAACATATAATAATACATACGTATACATATAATAATTCATACGCATACATATAATAATACATATGCATATACATACATATAATAATACATATGCATATAAATACATGTAATGCAGGAGTTCCCTTTTTAAAAATACATTTTGAAATTCTGTAGAACAACTAGTGTTGCACGGAATTCCAAATTAACCTTAAATCACAATTACATTTATAAGTAAAAAACTGTAAGCAATATCAATTTAAGCTTATAATTTGGAGCAACACTTCGACTTGTACCCTTGCAATCAAGTCTTATTTAAGATAAACTGAATATTACAAATTTGATCCCGACTTTTATGTGTTTTTTACACACTTATTACACTTAAAAAAGGAATTAAAAAATTCATAGCAATGAATAGGAAAAGTATTAAAACACACACTAGGAAAAGAAGAATTGATGGTTCATATCAATGAAATATTAACTGGAGTAAAATGTCCTCACATGAGGTACTCGAGAAGTCTAATTGTCGTAGGTTGGTATTATGTAGGATATAGAGCAACAAAGGCTGCTATCCCCTCATTGTCGTTATCGTGATCCTAATAATGCTGAAAAATAAACACGAGGAAATATTACGAATTGAAGCCTCAAGACATTTCTAGATTATTGTTCCTTGTATCAATGAATTAAAAATTTAATTAATTTTTAAACGTATGAAAAACTTAGCATTTGTTAATTTATTTTGTAACAAAAATGCATATCTTCTCGATCCTCTCAATTCAACAATACCAACAATGAACCACAAATTTCACATTTCAGTATATAAACTTTAAATATAATAGAAAGAACTGGAATTTAAATACATGTATTTTAAAATGAAATACAATGATATTTTATTTTTTATAACAATTATTAAAATACGTAAAAATTAATAGTAAAAAAAAATGAAATAAACAATGATTATTTTTTAAAGCTAAATTTCGCTTTTGCAAACGAGTCCTCGGTAGTATAGTGGTGAGTATCCCCGCCTGTCACGCGGGAGACCGGGGTTCGATTCCCCGCCGGGGAGGACTTTTTTTTTTTTTTTTCTCCATTCTACTTTCAAAGGACCTTTTTACATTGATACAATGGGTGAACAGCGTACAACCGTTTTGTTAAATTTTGTCTCAGAAAATCTTGCGGACGAAGTACTTAATTATTTATTTCAACGATTAATAATACAATGTATTATTAAATTTTTTAAAAAAATTAGAGTAGTTTCCTGTTTGCTTTCGTTTTTCATTCCCTTATCTATTTTATAAAATTAAGTTTTTAGACTATAGAAGACTATGTTGATAAATTCTTGGAAGCATTAAAAAATTAAATTTATATACTTAGGATATGTCCCAATTATGCAGTCAATATTTCAGTAATCCATAGTATGTACTTATTTATATAAATAATCGATCTAATTCTTTGTAAAGTGTAATAAATTTTTAAAACTTTCTAGCACCAATTTTACACATAATAGCTGAGAAATCAAAACGAAAATAAAAGAATTCACAATTATAATTTTAGCTGTGACGTAATCAAAAGAGTGGACCGAAAGTTGAGATAACTTTAAAATTCTGTAAAAACAATTGACACACGAAAAAACTTTGCAATTCTTCCAACGGTGAACAGAAGAATATTGAGAAGAAATATTTTCATGTTCAGAGCTTTAAATTGCTTCAGCTGATGATGAGAAATTAAATAAAACTAACGTTCTGTTATGTATTTCGAATGCTATTCATTATAAAGATATTGAAATTTGTTTATGATTATTTTAAACTGTATGAAATAAAATTTAGATAATTTTAATCACTCAATTAAATTTAAAATTTATCAATTTTAACATTTTTCTGGTTGCTGCACTGCTATGAATTCCAACATTAATATTAAAATAAACTATAATTTTAGAATGAAAAATGATTAATTTATGATTAATGCTATTTGAGATCAAATTTGGTAAACTAATAATGATAAATTAATCATTTTGGAACAAATACAGGCAATTGAAATGCATATAATTTATTTTAAATTAATTAGAATTATAAAGGAAAATAAATGGGACACAATCTCTGATTAATTTTCTAGCCCCAGTTTCTTGACTGTAAGTTCATAATGTACGAATGACGAAGAGGATGATGGTAATAATAAACACAGCATCGCTTTTCTGTAACATCAGAGGTTTGTTTTAAACATTGCATTGTGTAAGAAGGTTTAGAAAATAATTCAAAATAAAGAAAATATTTTCCAGGTTCTTCGTAAAATTAAAGAAGAATACATAAGTAAAAAAGAAGAAAGAAAGAAAGAAAATAATAAATTAAAAAGTTCAATGCAAAGAACAGATTTAGCCCCCCCCCCCCCCCAAGGTGCACATTTTTTTTTATTTTTATAATATCTATTACTCAATTAAATATAAGAATTAAAGTAAACGATGAAACATCGAGAAATGGACAATTGTAAACTCTTCCGATATTAAAATTACAGGAAACGATAAATTATTAGATTGAATATTATATAATCTAAATGTAATTAAAATTAAAGCAAACGATAAATAATTAAATTGAATATATTTAAGCTAAATATAATTAAAATTAAAGCAAGCGATAGAAAATTGAAAAGTCATTTAGTACTCCAAAAGTGATCCACCTAAAACAATAATCCCTTAGGTGGCAAATAATAGAAAATCAGTATTAAAATCATTTGACCCCAAAACGTTCCAAGAAGGAAGCCAAATTAAAAAGACGTAGTTTGAAATTCTTGAGGCCAAAAAAAAAAAAAAAAAAGGCTGCCTCACAGCTGTCTTGAAATTCTGAATAATGTTATTTATTTTCAGTCGTATCTGGATTCCAGTTTACATATGATTTAAGGTAATACATGAATAGATAAGTAATTAAAATACTTAATTTTTATGTTTGTTTCACTTCAATCTAATGAAAACATTGGAAGAAATGTATGACGATATATTTTTGAAAATTTAGTTCATTAGTGATGAAAGCAGGTATCAGGCATATATTGCATATATTTCATTCAATCCAATTCAAAATTCAAAAGAAATTTATTATGACGTATTTTTGAAAATTAAGTTCATTACTGATGAAAGCACAAAACAAGATAAAAAAATATATACAACAAAAATAAACGCAAAAACAAAATAAGTTTTTAAAAAAGTGGTCAAGTACGACATTTATAGGGTATAGAAAAAACATTAGCCACTTGGGTGACTAATAATGTGATAAAGCATCCATGTGAACAAAACTCTTAGTTAGATCATGGCTTCAAGATTAAAAAAACTCGCACATTGAAGGATTTTTCGATTCCCACAGGCAAGAAGATAGGGAAAGTCAAAAATACACAAAAAATAATCACATTGGAATATGTTGACGTATGTATCACTATTTGGGGTAAGCTATCCGACTTTAACCAAAAACTGTTGCTATACTGGTGAAAGCAGTCGCCTTGAACGATATTATTGCTCTAAGTTTCTTTTCTTTTCCTTTTGCCCTTGTCTGATTATTTCGTTAATAAAGTACACGAGTTATATGTTTTTGTGATAGCATTACTACTATTAGTAGTATCAGTATTTTACAACGTTTTTCTGAATTTCACTTGGTGTGAGTGTGTGTGTGTGTCATCAAATTTTCGATCGTTAATTTAACCAACTTCCCATCAAGCTAGAGCTTTGAAATTTTGGGAATCGTTCGTACTCGCCTAACAATGCAATATTTAGACGTTTGCGACAAGTTTTAACTCATATTTTTTTAAATAATGCAGTTTAGCCCAATCACTAGGCGCAATTTGAATAATTGCCAAACTTGGCGATTTTTTTTTTTTTTTGGCTGAATGTTAAGTCCGCTTCTCGGACCAATTTAGCAACATTTGGCAAAATACCGACAAATAATTCCTGTCTCCAAGAGTGGTTTGACTAAACTGTATTCCAACCATTTAATTTACCGGATTAATTAGTTTTAGTTAGTTTTAACGTTGTTATGTATTTCACTTGGTGTGTGTCTGTATGTATGTGTATTAGTGTGTCATCAAATTGTCTATTGTTAATTTAACCAACTTCCCATCAAGCTAGAGCTCTGAAATATTGGGAACCTTTCTTATTTGCCTAACAATGCAATATTTAGATATTTGCGACCAGTTTTAACTAATATTTTAATAATTTTCTTAATAAACTTTGCCACCATATAAAAACGATGGTTTTTATTTCGAATTATTTCATCTTAATTGCATAATTTGTAAATATAAAATCAAAGAGAAGCACAAAAAAAAAAAAATAAATAAAAACCTTAAAAACCCTGTAATAATATTATCTAAATTGCTGCATGCTGTGGAGTTGTATTAAAAAGTAATTTTAATACACGTGTCACGTATATTTAAATGATTGTTAAATTACGCCACGGTGACATTTAAACATAAAAGTAACTGAAAAAAGTTGTTACTTTACAAAGTACAACTTTAAGTCCATTAAAAATTCGCCGACAGTTATGTCCACTTATTGATTCTGTAGAAAACCATAAAAAGGAAATCACGAACGTCAAATATTTAGTTTATGGTCGACCTTATGAAGTTTACTTTGAGCCTTGCTCATTTCACACTTCGATTGATTTACATGTAAAACAAGTTAAATGAAACATCGGTAAATTCTATATTTACTTTTGTAGCTGAATGTTTATTTTGGGACAATTAAAATTATTGTACTTGTTTTGTTTATACTTTTTCAGCATTCCTTTATTTGAAAAAAGTTTACTTGGAAATGGTTAATAGCTCTAAATATAAAATATTTGACTCTCTCGCCCGTTCTTTCCCTATTTTCAGATTTTTAAGGAAACAAGAGTTAATTTCTTTTTGATTTGCAAATAGCACGCCATCACGAAATCTGAACCATCTTTAAAGTTCTAGTAACTGCTTCGCAAACACTTTTTTCACTAATAAATAAAAAAGAATAACAAAAAAGTCAGATTTAAATAAACAAAGGGAAAAGTTTGAAAAGAACGAATCCAAAATGAGATCATTAGCGTTTTTTTTTTTTGTTCTTAGAAATTTCAGTTCGGTACTGCTCATATAAATGTTTAAGCCTGTGGATGTTAGATTTGCTTAACATTTCCTCAATTTCAGTTTCATTTTAGTGTTCTGTATTAATTTTTAGTTGCATCGCTTTGTAAATTTTTGACTCCAAGTTGCTTGCTGAAAATTTGAAGTACGCCCATTAAAGCTGGGGGATATTTTAAAATTTCTTGCTTCATTTTGTTATTAGGGTATTTATTACTTGTTTCACTTTGTCGTACCCAAGCGATGGTTAAGAGAAAGAAGGAAGGTTTTATCAATTATATGAAATATGTGCTCCAGAATTCTATGTTGACTGGGGTGCCTCAAATCGCCAGCGCTGGAAATGTTCCGAAAAAGGTTTTACGAGCATTAGTTTTTGTTTTCTGTGTCGTAGGATTTATCTATCAATCTTTAGTTTTCATGAATATTTATTGGCAATACCAAACTGTCATTGATGTGCAAGTAGAAAACCCCAAAATGACAGAAATGCCATCTTTTACATTTTGTACCAATAATGGGTAAGTGATAAATAATTTTTACGATATATACTGCTTTCTAAAACGAAATTCGATTTTTTTTAGCTAAAATAATCATTTTTTGAAATCGAACTCTATCTATTCCAAAATCAGTACTTTCAGCCTTTCTCTAGCCAAATAAGTCATTTTTCCTAGTCAGATTCAAATTATTTAAAGCCGTATTCTACATATTTCAAAATAAATTTGTTAAATTCAAACCAAATTAGATATTTATTAATTTCAGATTTCAGCTCTTTCAAGCCTAATACAACTACTAAAGAATCAAATCCTATTAAAGATGATGTTATTTTCTTTTTTCAATCTGATTACTGGTAACATATAATAATTAATTAATTCGTAAAATAAATATAGTTACAAATTTACCTCAAGTCAAGTCAATAAAAAAAAAGGTTAGCAAAAGAATAGCTTCAGTTATCTTTTTGAAAGGAAAAAAAACTTGTATACAGTCAAATATTTCTTTTTTAATTTTCGAATTTTGAATACTTGAAACATCTTCTTCTTCTTTTTTTTGTCTTCTTCTTATCTCGTTTCTTCCAATGTGGTAAGTGTGGTTGGTAGAATATACCTGATGGCGACTTCCAAGAAAGAAGTCCATGTGCTCGTTCTAGCCAAGATGCTAAAAGAAACTTTCTTTGTTATTCCAGGTTTCCGGGGCATTTTTGGGAATGCCATTAGACTTTCGGTTCTTAGAGATCAAGTCTTAGTGGTATAAATTTGAATTCTAAGAATCAAATAATAAAGAACTAGCTTCGAGAATTATAAACGTTCTGATAAAAGAGTAATCTATGAGCTGTTGTGCTACTGATATATAAGTAATTTCAATTTTACTCAAAATGCTGAGGAACTGTAGTCCTTAAATATGATGAAAAATGGGAAAAGGAAACTCGGTTCTAAACTAGATACAAATAAATGGGAAAAAAAACCTTGATTTTTTTTAACCAAAAGAATTATGTTTTCAAGTTTTGTATACAAAATAGATAAAATTTGAAAAGATAATTTTATTTAAAATTAAGATAAGCTAAGCATATCCTAAAATTCGATTTTTGTCATTAGATGGTTAAAATATGATAAAACAAATTACACATGGTAGTATACTACCAAAAGTAACTTAAAACAATCAACTTAGGCAATAATTAAGCTAAATTTTTTTTCAGCATCAAAAATGACTAAAGCTGTTCAAAATATTAAACTCAAAAGCTAATGAATTAAAAAATGTTTTTTCAGCAATAATGTCTTTTACCATTGAAAATTTAAGAAATTTATATCACAACTTTGTTCGAAAATCTACTAAGGAAGGTTTAAAAGTAATTATATATTAAAAAAGAATTAACTGTTATACATTTCTAATTAGAAATAGGACGTTTTACAGCAGGGGTAGTCAATCCTTTTATATCTACCACCCACTTCTGTATTTCTGTTAGTAGTACAATTTTTTAAACTCCCACCGGTTCCACAGTAATTGTCATTTGTAAAGTAGCTAAGTAACTTTACTTTACATAAAATTTATAAAACAGAATTACAGAAAGTTAAAGCATAATAATAATTGTTGACCAAATACTTTATGTTGGACTTTCTCTATGTTAAGGCAGAATAAATCTTATAAAACAACTTAATCTAGTTAAATCTATCTTTTAATATATACACCTTGCATGCATACAAGCATTAAGTCTGATAAAAAATTATATTTAATTAATTAAATTATTAATGAGATCCTGGAAGCTGGGGTCGTGAAACTAATACTGAATATCTGGCTCAATTTTTGTAAGGAAAATACCATTGTCTCCTGTTTCGGAAATATTCAGGCGGTTTCTTTTTCGGACATAATATGATTAACCGCACAAAAGCACGATTCCGCAAGATATGAGGTAGGGAAAGGTATTAATAAACTGAATATTATATTCCACATATTTAGATATAAGACAGGTACTTTTTTAAAAATTTGTCTCAGGTTTTCATATCCACCATTATCGAAGTTAGTTTACTATTTTCGACACATCTAATTTAGAACAGTTCTTGGCAAGTTGTATCTACCTCTTCAATATTCGCGGTAAAAGGATTTTTCATCCAGCTACACACTTTCAATTTCAAAATATCGTAAAATTGTTTTTCCACTTCCAATTAAATTTCGTTCAAGTGGCCACTGAATTTGTCAATATCTTTTGGATTTGCATAACCTTTTACTGATAATAAATTAGGAAACTGATTATAAATGATGAAATTCTCCTTTAAATAGATCAAAATAAAGTTAGATTAACAAATTACAACAAACTTTACATTACCCAGTATAAAAACTGGATCGCCCACTTGTAGGGGGTACTCTTGATTGAACAGGCTGACTACCCTTGATTTACTGCAATGTTTGTTGTTTTGATTCAATACTTTGATTTAGACATTGCGGTGAAAAAAAAATCATGCTCTCAGACTACACCCATTTTTAAGACTAATGTGTGTTCGAAATTTCTATTTAGAAATTTTGCTTTGTTGAGTAGTTTTTGATACATATTTATTTATATTTTTTATAGCATAGTTACTTTAATATTTCATCCCTTTGTTGTTCTTGTAAGAAAATAAATAATTTCTTTTTAAAATAAGCTTATTTAAGTTGTTGCTAATAATTGTTTGTTTGCTTAGAATATAAAAGATAAGTAAATCAATTGTTTTTGGAGATATTTAAGTTGAGTACTGACCTAAATAATCCGGAGTACAGTTTTTAAAAACTATGATGAATTATTTTAATCATTTTTAATGTTATTCTCGAATATTCTTACGCTACAAAAAATCAATAATTATATTCTCTCTCTGACATTAGAAAAACAAAACTATTTAACAGTTCTCTTTAGAAAGGAGTTTAAAAGAATTTTAAAATATTGTATACACTGTTTTTTAAATTAAATGTTTATTTAAATTAACACAGTGGAATAAGCTTTGAAATATGGAATACAAAGCAAATTAAGTTTTGTGAATAATGATTTTTATGTAAGTTTTGTTTTTATTTTGCCTTGCTTTATATCAAGATCCTAAATAGCTTTTGACACTATTTTTGAAAGAGATAGATAGCTCAATGATTTAAGAATTCAACAGGACTTTCTCTGGTAGCTCGTGTGACTAATTAAGGTAATCAATATTCAAGAGAAATATTTTCCGATACTGAACGAGTTACAGATACATTAAAAACTGTAATACGAATCTCGTGTACGCTCAGTATAAAAGTGCTACGCGCATAATCTGTATCACCATTTCCAAAAACTTTAATTGAGTGGTACCTGGAGCAAGTGAGGCAATTCAGCAATGACTAATTTCCTACAGTATTGGAGGTAGAATTATTTTAGCTATATCCCTTTCGTGCCTAGTGGGTAGTCAATTAAGGACACAATGTTGAAATAATATTGATAATGGTGCTCAAAATTGTGAACTTTTTCACTTTTGGTTGATTACCTCCAGAAGAAATGGACAGATTTTAACGAAATTAGGTTAATACATAGTAAATACATAGATTGATAAAATAAATAAATAAATGCCATACATCCGTTATGGTACACATGGATGATCGTATGTACAGTTCACCAGCGCAGGAAAGTCTAAAAAAGAGAGGTTTCAGAATAGAACTATAAGGAGTGAATATGAAGTATTATCTCCTCTAACAGTTATACAGCTTTTTACAACGCAGAGTTTTGCTTGAAATATGACAGTTTATGATTTCCCGTAGAAGATTGTCTCACTCAATTAGCTACGCTGCTTTCAGGTCAGGGATGGTTCTGAGAGGAGGAAAACGAGTTGCAGTTTGCCTACCTAAAGTAATCCAAATAATCTCTTTGGGAAACTTGTGTATGTTCTTCGGTTAAAGTCTTGATCCATTCCGCGAATATCGTAACTTTGCAATATTTCGTCGCTAGACGAGTCTTATGTGGACTAGCATGAAATGGAGGTCAATTACACTCCAGAGAAGGTGAACACTGGGCTATTAGATTTCATTCCTATACCCCACAGCAGTCACATAGCCTCTATCAAACACATCGAAGTCTATGCTTCCGTCGAACATGTTGTCTGCCCAGGTAATTCAACCTCCTCTGCCACACCGGTCTCCTTATCGGATGTTGGAGAACATGTGGAGGAGGTCCCTGGTTTCCTCCAGATTGTGAATAGAATAGTCTCTCATTGATTCTTACTCCAATGTCCATGTTCCCTAGATAATTTTAACTGTGATTTTCTGAAAGCAGAAGTTAAATGGAAAGTATTCTTGTTAACGGACTTCTTTCACATAACCTTTTGAAAACAGCAACCTTTGAAACTTGAAAATCCTCCTGTGCCCGCATGAAGTTCATAAAACCACTCCTGTTGCGCCTTCTCAACTCCAGTTGCACTCCTGTTGCGCCTTCTCAACTCCAGTTGCACTCCTGTTGCGCCCTGTTGAAACGGACAAATATCTATCCTCAGTGGTGTTCTCACCCTTGGATGACCTTTAGCAGGTCATTTTATCTATGGATCCGGTCTCATTAAACTGTCTCCATAAGTTGCTCACATCGTTGGGTGTTACATTTAAGTCTCTAGCAATGTGCACTTGAATGTACCCTGTCTCAAGTTTGATATTTCATCACTTCATACCATTATTCGAAAGTTAAGTAATATTCGTTTCAAATGTATACTTTTAATTTCACCGAGTATTAAGGGAGAAAGGACAAACCCACCACCGATGTCGCCGAGGTGTGCGAACAAACGAAGCATGGAACTGGCACAACTGCACTTACAAAGATTATCCCTCTAAATGCACAATACTCCCTGTAGAACAGTAGTATAATAACTCCACCACTCCCATTTTCGATTAGGTAATCGACACTAAAAATTTACTTCTTCGTTTGGAAGCATTATTTCTACCTTTCATGCAGTCTTTCCGAGAAATTCGTCTAAGTATACAATTTCTCTTAATTTTGGACTTCTATGTATACGACATCTTCTTGACAAAAAGAATTTCTGATTTCGCATATCTCTTTCAGAATTTTTCTCTATGATATTAAACGGGACTGAATTATTTTAAGACATTTTGTATAAGGTTGTATAAATAAATAAAAACATATTTTTCAAATGGCTGTTTAAGAAAATAACAGAAAAAAACTCGCTAATTTTTCATGTCATAAATTTCTGACTACTTCATTAATTGAATGAAATTATAACATATTTCTCCAGAATAATGACAAGCAAGGTATGTGCCGATCCCCAATATCAAGATTATTGCAACAGGATCGCAGAAGAAGAAGTCCCCTTTGATTGGTGTACCTGTTTACCACATTTCTGCAAAGACGGTCAAGTAATGAACATAACGGTAAGAAAACATGTTTTAAAACTTTGCTAGTATTATTGTTTCTTTCATTCTTTCAACAAATGAGATGGAAGTAAAAGATATTCTTAAATTTTATTCTATAATTTTGAGATATTCTCTATAATTTTGTTATTGATGATGAATCAACAGTTCATTCTGTATATTGAGACTGAGATCTAGATATGGATAAACTAGGTATTTGTCAAAAGCGGCAGATTTGGTGGTAGGAGAGGGCAAAAATGGTTGTGTTGAAAATAATCTTTATAAAAGCCAAAATTAAGAAATATGAACTTATCATACGCATCAACATGCTGCACATGTTTAAGAAGTTAAGAGAAGCTGCAACGTGTAAAATGAAGTTTGGGGAGGATCATGCATTCTGAATTAAAATATTAACATTGCTTTTAGAATTATACTAACTTTGCCACTATGAGTATGAGGTGATGAAAGAAGTTTTTCTAAATAAAATATAATTTGATAAATATTTGAGGTTAACAATGAATTAAGATAGGTTAAGTAGACTAACAGATCAATTGAAAAGTCCCCGGCCTACCATAATAAAACACATTTTTTTGGCAAAATTAGTTTTTTTTATTCAACATAATTCCTTTCGAGGGTGATACACTGATTATAGCGACCCTCCAACTTTTCGATACCATTTTTGAAGTACGATTTGTCCTTTGCTTCAAAATAGGCCTCAGTTTCGGTGATCACCTCTTCATTCGACGAAAATTTCTTCCCAGCGAGCATTCTTTTGAGATCTGAGAACAGGAAATAGTCGCTGGGGGCCAGATAAGGAGAATACGGTGGATGAGGAAGCAATTCGAAGCCTAATTCATGGATTTTTGCCATCGTTTTCACTGACTTGTGACACGGTGCATTGTCTTGGTGAAGCAACACTTTCTTTTTCTTTAAATGCGGCCGTTTTTCGGCGATTTCGTCCTTCAAACGGTCCAATAACGCTATGTAATAGTCGCTGTTCATGGTCCTTCCTTTTTCAAGGTAGTCAATGAAAATTATTCCATGCGCATCCCAAAATACAGACGCCATAACCTTGCCAGCCGACTGTTGCGTTTTCCCACGCTTTGGAGCGGGTTCATCGTGTGCAGTCCACTCGGATGACTGTCGATTGGACTTCGGAGTGAAACGATGGAGCCATGTTTCATCCATTGTCACATATCGACGCAAAAACTCGGGTTTATTACGCTTGATCATCTTCAAACACTGCTCCGAATAATCAACTCGTCGTTGTTTTTGGTCAAAAGTGAGCTCGCGTGGCACCCACTTTTCACAGAGCTTTCTCATACCCAAATATTAGTGAATGATATGATGTACACGTTCAGTTGATATCTTTAGAGTGTCTGCTATTTCATTCAATTTCAATTTACGTCATTCAAAATCATTTTGGGGATTTTCTTAATGTTTTCGTCGGTAACAACCTCTTTTGGGCGTCCACCGTCTTCGGTGCTCATTTCACCACGTCTAAACTTAGCACACCAATCCTTGATGGTTGATTTTCCTGGGGCAGTGTCAAGCCAAGTTTTTGCTTCAACTGTATTTTTTCCCTTCAAAAAGCAATATTTTATCAACACGCGAAATTCTTTTTTATCCATTTTTTTCACATTAACAAAAGTTGTTTCACTGAAAATGCTATAATTTACAAACTAATGATCCGACAGCTGTTTAATTTATACACGCATCTTTTGAGGGTTAGGGCTAACTAAAACACATATGGATTTAATTCTAGTAGCACCATCTATGTGTCAGGCCGGGAACTTTTCATTTGACCTGTTAGTTATAATAGCTATCGAATTTGAATCATGTTTCGAAGAACTTGTAAGAGATTTTATTGAAAAAAAAAGTGTGATTACTGATTGTACATCAGCTGAAATCCGTTGTTTAAGGACACGTAAATTTGTAGGTAATGGTGGCGCATCACTTTATCTTTTACAACCCCCCAAAGGGAGAAATCGCATGGAGTCATATCAGATAACTGAAATAGCCAGCTGTGTAAAACTAAGTCATCTAGTTTACTGCAATGAAAGCCTCTAAAATAGCTTTTGTAAAATAGCCTCACTATGAACCCATGTATTTTTCACAATATAAAACTTCCATATTTTTTTTTTTTGCATTCATGTAATTGATAATTAACAATCATGTAATTCACATTTTGTGTTGTTTATTTTTGAAAACATCTAATTTTGAAATCGAATGATTCTTTTTGAATAACTCTATATTTTCAGGCAGAAAATTGCTCCAATTTTTATGTAAGTTAGCGACGTTGTAACACATAAATCCGTTTGTGATGCAATTTTTAAGAATACTGCGTCATATACGGAAATTTATTTTTACAAAAGCTCAAAAATACGCCATTTCCCCCGTGAATACGTACAATTTAAAGGCAATTTAGCATTACTATACAGAACATGGAACCCATCTTACATCATAAAAAAGGGATTGATTCGGATAGAAATGAGTAAGATTATAAAACGTGATGTACCCTATAGGATAGCGAAGGCAGAATATAAAATTAAAGTTTGAGAGCTATTTTATCAGCAAAAAAAGCCCTATTTTATTTAATTTCGGCTCCTATTCTTCAGCATTACGTGACGACAGCCTTAATCTATGGAGAAATATTTTGTTGATATTGCTATAGTTAAAATAATGCTGCGCTTTCAGAATTTTTTGTATCCATTCATTAGCTTAGACAATTTTCATTTAAAATAATAAACTGGGGTATATTATGTGTTTTACATTAAGCTGGGATTTAAGAACACATTTTGTTTAGTAAAAAAAAGTATGTAATTAATGAGTACTTTATATTGCCTTAGTGAGGGAGTGAGAGTGAGTGAGAGAAAGAGAGAGAGAGACTAACGATTCAAATGGACCCAGCGTTACCACTGAAGTCAGGATTTTCCATGTTGGATTCAGTAATAGAATAAACAACTTTATTAAATCAAATGGTTTTGCTGCTATTTTAATTAAATGAACTATTTTTTACTCCTTTTTTTCTTAACAGGTTCTCAATTCATATATGGTGAAAACATTAGCCTTTCAATCTTACGAGGAATATCAACCATACCTTGTTCCATTTAAGAAAATGGTAAAAGATTGCTATGCAGAATTTAAAGAATTAGGAGAAGTTAATAGAAATTGTGGGTAAGGGTATTAAATGTATAATTTTTATCATATTCACACACTGCTAATATAATCCCAGGCATAGCTTCAGGAGTGGTACAAATGATTCCCCATTATTACAGTTTCAGAAAAATTTGCATATAAATCTACTATTGATTGCCTTTGAAAATTCTTCCTCATTTATTAAAAGTAGTACTTCTTTCCAACTGTCAGTCCGAAAATTATTTTGGAATCTGAAATTATTTAGCATTCATTTTCAGAAAACTATTTGAGAGATTATACCATCTCAATTAATAATAATTATAAATGTATTGATTGTTACTGTGTGCTATTTAATTACATTTATTAATTAATTTATTACTTTTGTTGCGTTAATTCATGTTATTTAATTACAAATGTTAATTGCATTAAAGATAAACTTATCTGATTAATTTAACTATATAGTGATATAAAATATTATGATGTTGTACATTCTGTGATATAATTATATGTTCAATTTATAGTAATTATTACAGATACTCAAAACATATAAAATAACGAAATTTACGAAATTTGAGAATTAAGCTAATTTCAAGATGTGAAGTCAAATACCTGAAAATAATCGTATTCCATATTAGAACAAAAAAAAAAAAAAATTGCTTTAAGAATTAAGAATTAACTATCGGCACTATCATTTAGTTCTTTAAGACATCAAGCTCAAAGGGAATTAATTTATGATATTATTGGATGAATTGACTAATTTAATTAATACAGTAACACTGCGAGGAACCAGTATTCAAAAGTGAGTACTTTGTACTCACTTTTAATACTTCACATACTCAAAATGGCTCCGATCCCAACGTATTCAAATTTAAGACTCGCACTTACTCATTTTAGTAACAGGTACCTACTCAAGATAGAAACTTCACGTACTCATTTTTGAAGATATTTGTGTATCAAATATGAGTGTGGAATAGAAAAAGGAGTATATCATGTATTCATTTTTGAATCTGTTATCGTATCGAATACAAGAATGAAACAACAAAATGAGTATGTAATGTATTCATTTTTGAAGCTGTTACTGCATCAAATATGAGTATGAAAGAATAAAGTGAGTATGTATTGCATTCATTTTCGATACTGTTGTTGTATCGAATATGAATTTTTAATGGAAAAATATACATCAACTTAAATCTTAAGGGACATAAATAAGCACTTCTTTAGTTGCAAGTTTCATTTTCTTCCATCTTGCTTATTATTTAATATACACTTTATTAAAGTTTTTATCACAAAACTTCAAATCAAAATTCTTGCATTTACTGTGTGTTTCAAAACTGTTATTTTTAGAAAACGTGATGTGATTTTATAAACTATATTTTGAATTTATACTTCAAATTTCAATCAATTCGAGTGCTTAACAATTCTTCAAAAATAACGAAAATAGATTCGATTCAGGAGTTAATAGTTCCCGAAACAATTTGGTTCATTAAAAATTATATTTATGTTTCTAGAAGAAATATATAGTTTTGTTAAAATACTATAGATGCAGAAAATTGAGTTTTAATAATAAATGAGTCTTTTAATAATAAGTTATTGAAAATATCTTGGAAATATTATGATGAATATTAGATTTTCCATAGTAAAATCTTAGTGTACAGCGTTATTTTTCAATGCCCTTTTTTAAACCTAACATATATATTTCCTTTTGAATACACTTCATAACTAAGCTAATACCTAAAATTAATGATTCACTGACTGTACACAGAAGAAATAAAACCAAATGATATTTTTGAAAAATTTATTCTTAATATCATAGACATACTTATCAGCCATTTCAAAATAAAACATTCATAATTTTGAAACATGAATATTAAAAAAAATTAATTTTTTAACTCCTACAGATGAAGGCATGTCATTTTAAAAATCACTTATAAACACTGCTATCTAATCCATACTATAGTCCAACTCCATCCCCATTCGTTCAACATAGCTTATGTTTTAATGTAACGTACAATGAGGCATCATTTAAAATATATGAAGTTCTAATATGTAAAGCTATATAATTAAACAGATTTTACTTCTTTCAAATCAACAATATCTTATATTACTGAAAAGGCTTTTTCAAACAGTGGTGTTTCAAATAAATAATATGTTAAATATGCCTCAGAATTAAATGCACGCAATTTTTTAATTTTTTTCAAAGAGAGGCAAATCATATACTCAACCAATTAATACACCTACATTTTTAGAATATACTGTACAATTATAGAATAAACTATTACATGTAAGAATTTCTGCTTGGTCTGTTAAACCATATATTCTACATAGCAGTTTTTGCTGCTTTGAATTACGAACTTGGATCTACTTGGATCCCCAAACATTTGTTATACAAGGAATTCTAAAATGTTTTTTACTTAACACATGTGCCATTTTTAATTGGTGTTAGGGAATTAAAATTTACTTAGATAGAGCTTGTCTCTTTATTATTATAATAAAATATCAATTTAACAAGATTTTTTTGGAAATAATATCACAAAGGTTTTCAATTAAAGCAAAACAGTATGGTCATATGCTGGCATAGATTTCCTGCATTACGTATTACACAATAAGATAAATCTAATTTAAACAATGTGGATCAGTTCATAACTAAGATAAAATATCCATTATGCATTAGTTTGTAAGTACATTTAATTTTTATACATAATATCGCATATTGTAGAGAAATTTTGGAAAATAGAATAATAAAAAATCTTGAAATTGATTATCGTGTTTCATTTTGCAAATTGATTTTGCTCATGTGTAACAAAAAAATGTGTAACAAAATTTACAAGAAATTACTCTCTTAGAAAGATCAATTGCCTACAAAAATATTTATTTTGTAAATTTGCCTATTTCAAGACAAGCAAGCCAATTTAAAATTTAATATAAAAATAAAATTATTCCAAATTGAAAAATACTACCTTTAATATTTGTCTATAAAAAATGCTTTTGGGGCAAAAATAAATTTCATGGAGAAATTAAGGTTATATGTAATCCACCTTTAAAAGCAGAATTTTAAATCATGTGATTCTAGCAATTAGATATGCGTCATAATATATATAAACTTTTTTAATTTTGTTTTGACCTATATTAAGTTCAACTGTAACAGCCACTGCCAAAACGTTTTGGTATTTGCACATGTTGCTTAAAGTTGAGTTCATTTTTGACCTGAATGAATCCAATAGTATGATTTATTAGGTATCTAAGTAAATTGCGTAAAACTTATGACACACACACTATGTTTTTTTAAATAATCTGCCAAAATAAGGTAAACATTATCGCGTGAACATCGAATTTCTCTATGTGCTAGTTGTTTACATCCAGTACATCCACCTTATTTCGATTAATATTTTTAATATTATCATATTTCTTACATTACTCAATTATTTACATTAACTTATTTTGTATTTCAAATTCTTTCATGTTTTACTATTGTTACGTATCATTAGATCATCGGTAGATTCTAACATGTTAAAAATAAAGGTCTCAATATTTTTTCTAGTATTATAATTATTCTGAGTCCTCTGAAAAATAAATGTGAATAGTTAAAGTGTAATTAAGCTCTTCTGAATTACAGTATCTTTTATATATATTCACTTTATATTTATACACTTTATATTTATCAGGCTGATTCTGTTTAAAAAATAAACATTGGAATAAATTGTTTTCTCTTTTAATCAAGACACATAATTAAGCTGTAACAATTATAAAATGATTTATGTTCAAACAGGTGAAATTTTGTGCATTGAATTAAAGTTTTTTTAAAAATGTGTTCTGCAAATAAAATCAATTAGTTTAATCATAAGTTGATTATAATGTTTTTTTAAAAAAAAAGGAATTAATTTAAGAAGAAACATATGTGAATATGTAAATTCTATGTATAATTTCAAATTTAATAATACATTAAATTTTTTTCCTTTTCTCAAAGTAATATTTATTAATCCAGTAGAATTTTTACTTATGTGTTTTAATGTAAAATGAAGTGCGGAAAAAATTCTGACTATTGTGAATAACAAGACACATACCAAAACTTATATTAGTGATAATCAATCTGAACTTTAAAAATATCTATAAAATGTTAATTTTTAAAATTATATTTGAATAGAAATGATACAGTCGGGGCAAAAAAAAAAAAAAAAAAAAAAAAAAAAACAGAATTTTAAGGAAATAGAAAATTTTATATTCTTTAAATCTTGAGTACTGCTTAACAATCTGTTACGTTGCCTTGTAGTGCAAATGTGATTCTTGTTTTTTCCAGCCAACACTAGAACCTCGGTTTTTACTTTGTAATTCATCTCGGCACAAACATATATATATATTTTTAAAAACATTGACTTTAAGAAGTGCATGAATAAAGTGTTTAAATGGTATACATAAACAAACAAATATTAACAAATGAAAAGGCTAGATAATATGCTCGGCCTTGTTCTAAATTGAACATTTATAAGCAATGCATATAATAAGCAAGCAAGCAAGCATATAAGCATTTATACAATTTAATGAATTATATATAACTATAGTGCTTGTCTCATGTATCGAATACAAGAGAAATTGTTTTATTTATTATGTGCGAATGAATGTTGGAGTTCATACATAGAATAAAATGTGAATATACTGCACCAAATAATTATTAAAATTCTTGCAACCTTTTTAGGCCACATTATAAAAAAAAATCCAAGATATGAAATGTCTGTGTTTAAACCTTAATTATATAACAATCAAATTTTGAATTACAGCACAAACAAGTAGTGGTTCCTCATCCCACGTCAAATGAGTTTAAAACAGATAACTTAAAAAAATGTGAGACAATAATGATGAAACACGAGACAATCACTTATAATATGATGAACAGTATTTGGGACATAACAGGAAGGAATTCATGATTAGACTGTGAAAATTTGGTTCCAAAATAAATATTAAATTTGTGCTTGAATTAAAACCTTGTTCTTTAAGAAATTATTCTGAAATATCTTACTCCTGTCATAAAGCCTCTGAAATTTAGTTCAATTCATTAAAGAATTATCTGAAATAAAGCCATTTTATCAACATTTTATTCTGTGTATAATTTCTTACTTCATGATTGCAACACAGTATTATTAGAATGAAACACTGATGTACAACAATTCTTCGAAAATGGTAAGACCTTAATATCTTAAATATAAATATATATCTTAAAACAAAAAAAAAATGAGTAATAATTTCTCCGGCAATTAAAAAACCAGTTTAAGTTACATTACACACTTATGATCTGAAAAAAAAAAATAGAATTCTTGTCGAGCATTATTGTTGTATAGTAATCGATAAAAAAAAAGTGTAGCAAAACTCTTAAAATTTTGCTACACTTTTTTTTAAGTACCAAAATGTTATTCTATAAAATAATATCAGCGTAATACACAAATATTCACATTTATGAAATTAATTTTCAACACTGATCTATACGAATTAAAATCAAGAAGTCTCTAAAGATACGATTGCAAAGTAATATCATAGAGTCTGCAACACACACACACACAAATAATTACTCATAAGAAATTCATTTTCAAACTGATCAGTAACAATTTTTGAGACATAATAAAATCATTCTGAAGATTTTTTCAATATAACCTTTCAAATTTGCAATGTCTTAAAAATATGTAGTATTTTTGAATTAATTTTCCAATGACATCAGAAAGCTTTCAATGTTATCAATCAACAAATATTACTATACAATTTCAATTTTTCCAGTCTCCAAGAAGTACTCTATATTCAAATCCACCCGAATCAAATTATTAGCAGAAATAAAGCAAAATTTCTTTAAAAATATTAGCAAATCACAGTTAAATTAGAATGCTTTTAATAATAAAAAAAAAAGTAAGGAACACGGAATCGTACTCGCAACTGAATCATAGTACGTACTCATTTTAATATTCAAGTGTTCTTCCGTGGTAAATGCGAAATATAGTTCGAAATATTTAAGCGAACTACATTTGTTTTTGAACCCCAATTTTCATAATACGTAGCCAGTATGTAAAAGAAACTTCTGTAGTCCTTATATCTGTAATAATTTTTTGAGAGTGTCGATTCCCCACCCCACCCCCCCTTTTTTTTTTTTGGTTTTGAATGTAATGTTTTGTATTCGATAAAGATATACTTTCAAATCTCATACAAACATGCTCATTTCAATATGAGTATGTCTGGGTATTTATTTTTGAGTATTTCTTTTTTCTCCTTGAACATTACTTAAAGAATTATCTAAAGAGCTTATGTATGATGTAGCTATTAAGATAATTATGCTTATGTAATTTCAGTGATAATAGAAGAAAAAACATTTATAAGATCAGAAAATAGATTTCTTCGAGTTAGCGAATCAAAATATGTTTCCCGTTTTTTTTAACGATACATGATAATGGGTCGATAATCAAGATATGTAAATTAGTATATGGACCCTTAATACTTTACGGTTTCTCATTGCAAGTTTTGACCACGAATACTTTTTGAACTATTAGATTGAAGACATGTCAAAGAATTTCATTCCATGAGGAATTCAAATATGTAATAAATTTGTATGGACAAAACAACATCTTCTTTGTAACTGTATTTAGCAATTTACATTTTTTATATAATTTTTTTTATATTTTCATGCTTTCTGATTAGAGAAAAATTATCTATTGTTTGTATAATGTAAAAAAATAGGCTTCGAAAAATGTTAAGTAGAAAAAATTTCATTCATTAAGCCCCCATAACTCAGAAGTTTTCTTAAAGAATTTAACTAATTCTGAAATTGAGACTAATTTTAAAGTAAGAGACCAGATACACATGAAAAAACCAACATACATGATGAGAAACTGTTTTTAAACGTTAATTAACCATATTAATAAAGTTAATTAGTCTATCAAATCAAAATATTTAGTTCCCTTCGAGTTACTTGCATGTTAATATTGATATCTATTTTGTCCAGCTGTGATGAGAATTGCGAAAGTCATTAAGGCCGTTTCATTTTATTGACGACTGTATTTTATTACATAATATCTGAGATATTGAAAAAGAGTTTCACGCTTTTATAAAAATACAATTTTTTTTTGTTTTGTTTCCGTTCTAGTATTGAAGAGTTTAAGAACATCCGGGCTGCAACTGTTGATTTTGATGTCTTGTACGCTTGTTACACGGTTCATAGTTTGTTGGACCGGCCTGATGGAAAACCAGAAATGGTTCACTCAGATGCAAGTTAGTGACTATTATCATTACTTCAATGTGTTATTGTATTAATTTATGATATTTTGCGGCTCTCAATGAATATAAATTTTTCAAGGACGAAATTTCAATTTTTGAAAGAAAGCAGTCTCCCTTTTAAAGTTGGACAATCGAGGCATATACCCGGGGTTCTGCATTAATGGAGGCACGGCTTGTAACTCATTAATTTCACTTATAATCAAACTCTTTTCAACATTTAATCTCAAGGGGATTAATCTAATGGTGGCAAAATATCGTAATTTCTTTTTGTGATAATTTTTCACTAGAGGATGTCAGAAAAAAAGGTTCCATATTTCTTAATTTTAAAATTTTTTAATGTAAAGTGAAGAAAATATAGAATATATGAAAGTGCATGCGGTATTACCCTATATTTTCCACTGTAATTTGCCTTGTTCGTTGAAGTTTTTATTGTGCTGGTAACTCTAAGAAGTTGAACTTTTGGTAGTAAAAAAATGCTTCCTGATGATGAAGCCAATTTTTGACAGCTTGAACGTCACCATCCATGAGAAAACATAAACATCGAAGATGTTTCTTAAATTTTGGGGATTATTGAAACTCAAAAAATAATAGGGAGAATGTGAAAGATTTTCTCAGTGCTAAGAGTCTATGATGTCTCATTTATTCAAAGTCGTATGCGGCCATACGTCATCATGCGATAGCAATACTCCTTGGGGACAGTAATCCGGGTCTTTCGCTTCAAATTTCTTCCTTAATTTACTCATAACACCAGTACCGTGAACAGTAGTAATTTCACAATAGATTGCAGATGACATGCTGAAGTAGTGTGAAGTACCTGCCTTTCAGCAAGACATGATCAGTTGTTCTCATTGGGAACAAATCTGGAGAATATGCTAATCAGGGCAACAGTCGAATATCCTCTGTATCGAGGAAGTTATGAAATGCCGGAATAACGGCTTAGGTGAAAAGTAACTCACACACATAGAGGTTTTGAAGCTACCATGTGCCTTAACGCGTCGGAAATGTAACTGCGGTGGTCCTAAGTATCAGATGTGAGAACAAGAGGGGACCAAGATGTTAACCTTATGTTACCCACACGGTCATTTTATGTGTTGGATCCAGTACCTCTGGTTCTCAGAATCTTTACATAAGAATGCGTCCATTATGGTTGTTGTATGTAGGACCGGAATTCGTCTTAACGACGATGTCTCGTAATACTTGTGTCCTTGACTTTTATGTAGGTGCGCAATAGAATTCTGCTACTACGTCAATGGAAGCCACAACAATGGTAGCCGTGCTGACTATCCGTGGCGCAACAGACATCAGACAAGTCTCCATACTGTGTGGACACTTATCGTTCTTCAATTATGTCAAGTTCCTAAATTAGGGTACGTAATGTAGAAGTACAATCGCTCAAGGACACACGGACATGTCTATCCACTCGAGTGTTAGCGGCCGTGAGCAACTCAGATCCTGCATGGCCTTTTTTATTGTCCTTGTAGACCTATCGCTTAGCTTTTTATAAAACAGTAAGGTGATGCCAAGCAGCCTAAAAAACGAAGATAAGCTGCAGTCTCGTTAAGCTACGATCCTGCCATTGTCAAGTTTTGACAAGTGGTGGGAGTCCTCCTTCATATTCGAGGCACAACACGACCTCTACATTAATAACAAGTTCTCAAATGTGATTTCCCTTCCACAAACACTGTAGATAATATCACTCTTACCTGCGATATTCAATGTGCTAAAAGACTAATAATTTGCATATCCCAGCTTGCTGTACCTTTCATACAAATTTGGCTTTTGTTGCGGGCCAACTTCACGGTGTAGAAATTTTAATTCTTTTTCTAATACAATTTTCCATTATGTTTTAAATTTATATGAATCTTTCTATAAACAAAACTTTGTACCTTAAACGTATGTAATGTAGATGTAAAGGATTTGTGAGCAAGCGCCTTTGGAATGTTATTCACTGTAACGCTATTTCCTGATGACGTAGAATGAGGGAGTTACTTTGTTGCTTTGTAAGGAACGACTATCAGACGCTCTTGAACAGTGAAACGGACAACAGCTTGTTTTACTTGAGAGAATGTATTGTGTATGTGTGTGTGCATATAATATCGTCTTATATTTCGAATAAACTTTAATACATCATATTTACATTTCACAGGGTTTTGAAATCCTTTAATACTATCAGAAATTTGCATGAATGCGAGTGAAAAACTTTGTAAAATGGGACGATAATTTAGCAGGGAATGAGAGAGAGTGTCGTAAAGTTGTAATTGTTATTAAAAATAATCGAAATAAGAAATTAAATTTTATTTAATATTTTCGGCACTGCTCTATACAGTCACCACCTAAATTTCATTTCCTTCAGCATCTCTTGACCTTTTGAAGGTCGTTAATAATTGAACTCAACAAACTGAACTCTTGTCTTCTTCATCCTGCGGATTACTTCAATCAACGGCTTCCTGAAACTAAACAAATCAACTTTAACAGCTGTAATAAACACCCTTATGTACATAAGGATAGATTAATATGCAGAATAAATTTCATCCAGATATCTCGATCATTTCTCAGTAATAATTAAAATTTTACTCTACCCCCTCGTTACGAACATTATATCCAGTATAAAAATATATATTTGCCGGTGGTAAAAGGCCCTCTATCCATTTTTTGAAATTTTGATGAGCACTTTAAATGTCTTTTTTGTGTTTCTTTATTTAAAGCTTGTTCTAATTAATGAATTTTTGCAGTAAAATTGTGACGTATCTCCCTTTTCATTCCTTTCAATTCTATATCGCTTATTCATCTCTATCTCCAATTCAATTCATTACTCTTCTTATCTTATTTAACTAATCACGTTTCATTTGGATCGAGAAGAAATTGCAATTTTTTTGCAATTCAAATTAACAAAAGACCCCGAGGTCAGAGAAAAAAAAATTGCGTTAATCCCTTCATCATAAACATCGTAAATTTTATTCATTGAACTACTGACTTTCAAATTATTATACCTTTTTAAAGCTTTTCTGATCAATAGCAAGGACATAGTTTCCTTTACCTCCGACATATAGTTATACTCTCTATAACAAACAAAAAAAAAAAAAAAAAAGACGCACTAAGAAGGAGTTGTCCGATAGAAACAAAAATTAGCGGATAGGAAAATTATGTACAGATTAAAAAAAATGATTAAAATTTTAGAAAAGTTGAATAATTTATTTCAGAGTTACATAGTTACAAAGTAACCAGCTCAATAAAGTTTTGACCCAACTCTAGCCTGGATGTAAGGTGCCATACGACGTGGCATAGAGTGATAAAGCTCCCTGATGGTCTCTTGCGGTATTTCTTGCCAAATTTGCTCCAATTGTCGGACTAGGTCATCAACATTCTCTGGTAGTTGCAGCAGCCATCCCATTATATCCCAGGCATGATCGATTGGAGAGAGATCTGGCTGGCTAAGGAAGTGTTTGACAAGCTGTAGGACAGTTCACAGCAACACGTGCCTTATTTGGTCTGACATTATCTTGCTGAAAAATAATTCTAGGGTGCTGCAAAGGAACGTTAGCAAAATAGGTCTCAAAATGTCGTCGACTTGCCGCCGAGTTGTAAGTGTGCCTCTAATTACGACCAAAGGGGCCCGGCTATCAAAGGAAATGGCACCCCAGATCATAACTCTTGGTTGAGGGTCTGTGTGGCGTGCAATAGTGAAAGCAGGATCGGCAGGCTACCCTGGGAGTCTCCAGACACGTCTTCGATGATCGTCAGGACACAGATAGAAGCGGGATTCGTCACTAAACACTATACGTCGCCAGTCAGCATCATTCCAACCTGATAGAGCCAAACACCACAGTAATCTGGCTCGACAATGCGCAGGCGTGAATGGCAGGTGGCATAGCCATCGGTACGAGCGTAGATTTCGCTCTATCAGCCGTCTGTGAATGGTCATGGTGAACACTCGCGTGCGGGTTGATAACGGTGAATCAGGTGCTGTGACAGCTGATCTGACAATCACTCTGTCCTCCCGATCTGCTGTATCCCTAGGTGGACCATTACCATCATGACGCTGAAATCTGCCCTTGTCCACCCATTCTTGTCAGCACCTTCTAATCGCCGCATCCCTTCGACCCACTCCATTCTCCGATTTGTCCAACCTGCCTCTTTCAAACTCTGACAGTTGCTAGCAATGATCTCGAATCCCGTGGTGAGGCATTTTTCAGTCGTTGAAAGGTATCCTAAATCGCAATGCAACAGAGAATTTGACCATCAGATTGAGAATCGCTTCTTATATACACCTGCTGAGTGCGCAGTTCCGATGCGCTGTAGCTCCCGCTTTCATTCATTGGACACCAAATTTTAATCATTTGCGTGTTCGGTCCAAATGTTTTTGCATACGAAATTTCATTACAATTAGGCAACTTCTTGTTGTGTCGTTTTTCTTTCTTTCTTTCTTTCTTTTTTTTGTTATCGAGTGTATTCACGAAGTATATTCAACTCCTTCTTACTAGGCCTCAGAGTTCATTCAGGCTTCAATTTAATCGATTATTCATTGGTGAAAGCGACTTAAATTTATAACCTATTTCAGTGTACTGTGATCTTTCTCTTTCTCTCTTTTTTTACTATATGCTTTGGTTAAACTACCCCTATTAGAATAGCGAAAATTTGTTGCGAGAATATTATTGTCATTATATGAGAGCAGCATATGCTGTTAATTTTACTCAGTTTGTGTATTTCCTGTAACTCTGTTTAGTAGGTCAAAATACGAGTTCGAATAGAGCTAGTTGAGATGTATACTGTTCTAAATGTCAAAGAAGTTTAATATTTCTAAAAATACGTAATGGAAACAAAAATGATTTAAAAAAAGTAGCATAAAAATTCTTTAAATTTTTATTTTTCTGCTTATAGATTTCAAATTGACTCGCATATCTTTATCACAATATCTTTATTGATAATATCTTTATTAAATTGTCTATTTACAGACGAAATCTACGTATTCGATATACTGTCCGAAGAATACAATCCAAGAATTACAAACGTACAAATGCAACTCTCGATTCATCATGCTAAAAATATATTAAATCCTTACTCTTACGGGTACAGTTTGAAGAAAGGATTCACTAATCTGTTTCGTTTAAAAAAGGTGAGTTAACTCGAAAGAATTCACATTATTCATTTGAAATGTGAAGTTGTTAAAATATATTTGTGCAAACGAGCTATTTCTGCAAATTTGTTATTTCCTCCCCCCCCCTTTTTTTTTTTAACAAATCAGTTGTCTAGAATTGATTTGCTAGTCAAACCCATATTTTTTTGTAAATTAACAATATGTTTGAATGAAACGGCATAAATAGTTATTTTATAAGACTTTGCAATCCTTCCAATGTTGTAATTATTTCAGGACGAAATAAAGAACAGCCAGGAGGGTTTCAGGAACAAACATTATTTAATGCTCGACACGTTCCACAACACAAGACAGGATACAAATACATAAATAAAACACAAATTCACGAACATGACTACATCGTTCTTCTTACCAAGTCGTTCGCCTTCGATCGCTCTTGCGCTCGCTAGTCGTTCTGCTCGCCAAAAAAAACATGTGGCGCCATCTGGCTACCGTTTAATAGTTACATGGAAGGTAGTGGTAAATTACAGTGTTACAACTTTTATTTGAAAGTTTCTCTGATACCTTATGCAAGTGATCATGGTAACTGAGATGTCATGGTCACGAGCTCGTGCCTGCATTGTTTCCTTCGAGCCATGGGTCTCGAGTCCTGATCCCACTTAAAGACCCGTCGTTTAGTCTTAAAGTCTTAGCGCTTTAAAGTCCTCAAGTTTGAGCGTTGTGTAAGTTTGGAGAGTGAGGTACTCAAATGTATGTCTTATCACTTGCCCGTAGCTCTAAATTGAGAGATCTGAGGACTTTGAAAATCTTCTATGTATGATGTTAATAAATAAACAGTTAATCACGTTATTTTATACAATGGCTGAAAAACTTTTCATAAAAAGCATTTTATCTATTAACGGAATATATCTGATTTACATTTGAGAAATCATATATATTTTTTATTTATAAATTCAAAAATTCTAAATTTCGAGAAACGGATTTTGAGGCTAGAGGATCTTATACCTAAGCTCTCTTTTTCAGTACAGAATTATCCCGCATTGATTGACTGATTGTTTATCAACCCTTTCGCAACGGCAGGCGTGTGTCTCTTCAGGGCCGGAGAGTGCTTCGCTATTTAACTTAAAAACACAAAATTACAGAGAGATGAACGCTCAATATTTTATATTTCTATTAATTATTCTATTTATTTCTATGAATATTACTCCCTCTGTACGCTTTCCCGGCCCTTCCATCAATCTATACTAGTCAGTACATACGGCTGACAAGCCATAAAAATATTTTACATCTCGTACATCAATGAGATAATGTAATATATCTATGCAAAATAGTGCATCTTTAGTAGTTTGAGTTATTTCATGAGTGTTCCGTATTAAGTCTTATAAAATATTTAACTTATGCTGAAGATATGCGTTTTAATTATATTCCAATTATGTGGCGTTTTCGGATCCCCCAACACGCCACGTAATTGAAATTGGATACCCTGGTCCTATATCTACAGGATCATCGATAGATTACTGTATATATATATATATATATATATATATATATATATATATATATATATATATATATATATATATATATATATATATATATATATATATATATATATATATATATATATATATATATATATA
>BMAW01084288.1:87336-98348 GCA_019974015.1 Nephila pilipes | reverse complement strand
ATATATATATATATATATATATATATATATATATATATATATATATACATACAAAGCCATACAGCATTTCTGCCTCACACATTAGCAGCCTATCCGCTCATCCAATCGAAATGATATTTCAGATATTGTTAATTCAAGGTAGGCGTTCCAGATTGCGAGGACTTAAAACTATAGAACTCTCACGGTTACGGTTACAGTGAAACACTTTTGAAATTTTTGAACAGCAACACCCATTTTTTCCTGAGCATGTTAATCAGCTCAATGAAAAATCACAAATGGTGTTGGAACAATGAGCGTAAGATGAAAATTGAGCAACAAAACATTTGCAAATAAATATAAGATCTTCATAAAAGGCCAATGATAATATAAGAGATGAGAGGGAACTTTTATTTATTGGAATTATATACTACTTCTCAACGTATCAACCTTCGCGGACGATAACGCGTTGCATGCGGGAGATTGTCAACAACAATGACGAATGTAACATCGCGGGAGGAATCTGTATAACTTCACGTTTTATGGCATCTTTCAATTCTGACAAATATCATGAATTGGATGTGTGCACTTTTTAACCTCATATTACGAAATCCATCGGAGTGAGATCGGGGATCGAAGTAGTTACGTAACTGTTAAGTGAATGGACATGATTCTGTCACCGAAGTGCTATTGCAGCACTTGTCGAACACTTGTGACAACGTATTGCAAGATTCTGTCACCAAAGTGCTATTGCAAGATGGTGCAACTATGGAGTTGCACCATCTTGCATCCATACTATGTCATTCACGACATTTCGGTGCTGTGATTCTGGAATTACGTAATTCAGCAACACTGTTGTATACCAAGAGCCCCTGATGGAGCACTTTTTCATACCAGTGGAAATAATCTCTTCTAAGAAGTACGGATCGAAAACAAATGCGATGCCACACCACACAGTCACTTAAGTTTCGCGTAAAGACGGCGATGGTGCAACATTGTGAAAATTTTCGTCGTCTCATTGAACACAGTTCTTGAGTTTTACGTATCCGCTGTTGTCACCTGCTACCTTCTTCATATCTAGCAATAAAAAAATTCGTAAAGAGGACAGATGCTTAAGGATTGTTGGTTTCTGTATATCCAAATTGCGAGGAGGATTCTTGCGCTTTGTAGTGAACCTGCAGTAATCGTATTATGCACTTCGCAACAACCTCTACAGACATAGACGGTCGTTTGGACCACAGTCTATCAAATGTGTGTGTGCGTGCTTCCAGTTTCTTCTATTTTTTTTTTTTTTACCTTTTACTTATCTTTTTGTCACGTACAGTTTTTACGTAACATGGGCCTTGTCTTTTTGGGGGTAATCAATTTTGAATTATTTTATGCAAAATTACAAAATATGGCACATTTAAATAGATTAATGTATAATTAAATTCTTTTGAATAGAATATAATTATAATGAATTTGACTTTTAATCAACTTTGTATTTAACGTTTAGAAAAGTTTAAAAATGCAAGACTGAAATATTTTATCTGTTATTTACGCTTTCTACTTGTTTCTGAATATTTGTTTAGACTATTAAACGCTTATTGCCACCACCGTATGAGACAAACTGCATAAATTACCTGTCTTTGTGGAAAGCTAGAGGAGGAAAAGGTCCCACTAGTGAGAAGGTAAGATTTATTCACTTGATGTAGGTAATTTATTCGGAAGGATTAGATTGAAGGTAAGGATATAAATGATTATAAAGAATGTAAAAAATTGAGTAAAATGGATCAAGTTATTGTGGATTCATTTGCGATTTTTATTTTTTTATCTTTCCAAAGTATTGCTTTGTTCATTGTATTATTCTATGATGGATAATAGAGTCCTGGGTACTTGTGTAAAATTCCGTCTACCATTTTCTTCGAATAAGATAATGTAGCCAAACGATGCAATATTCTGCCAATAATGGAAAGCAGGAAATCAAAAGCGGTTTTTTCTACATCATTCCTTTGCGTGTCGCCATAACAACTTGACGTTAAACACATGGTTTTATGTAACCCCTTGTTTAACCATTATTTTAAACATAACCAAATAAAAATAATAGTTCTATCAGTTATTATCGTTAACAATACAGAATTCTCTTGGTAATTAGGCAAATACTGGACAATAGTATCGCCGGATAATCGAAAACGCCAAATTACTAGAAATTACTATCACTGAGAAAAGCATTAATATTTATACACTTAAACAAAGAAAAAACTACGTTTTATTGTATAACATTTAATACATTACAAGCACATAAAGAGTCAAACAAAAAAATGTCTTAAGCTAAAAAAAAAAAAAGTTATGTTTTGTATTGATAACTCACATTATTCTTTTGAAGTTAAAGGCATAAAATAATTTTCTGACTTGACAGTCTATGTAAGACTGGAAAGAAGAAATACAGGGTTAGAGAGAGCCACTGTGATTGTTTATTAGCGTCGTAATGAGAAGCAATGCGAGGGCTATTGGTGACGGACCTCGTAATTTCGGACCATGGTCAAATGACGAGGACTACATCTGAGTTGGTGCCCTCCATCTCTAAATTTGTATACCACCCCAATGGTAGGACTTCAAACCTCGACCAGATTTAACGTAAATCAGCCCCGTTACACGGCGGGTCTTTAGTTGTCTCTAGGCATGAACCCACGAATAGAAGAAAGCAACTCTTACCGAGAGTCTGTGATCATTATCACTGGGCAACAGCGGCTACAAATTATAAAAAGAGCACTATGTTGTCATAACCATCTTTTTTTATCCATATATATATGAAATAATGTGACGTCTGATTCCCAATGAAAAGGATTTATTCTTTCGCGTTCTTGATTGGAATTAAGAATTTTCGCCCTCTTAAATAATTAGTGGAAGCTCGTCTGGAATTATCTTAACTTACATGGTCGACGAGAAATTGCACCAACTTTCATATCTACGGGATGTTACACAAGTACCGAGCCCTATATCTGTAATTAACATAGTATTAGTGGCAGATTCCTCAGTTGGTGGAGCACTTATTGGCGCTTGCGCAAATGGCAAAATCTGTAATTCGCCCATTCTGCATTATACAAGTATTTTAATTTGAAAATTCCTTGGGAAGAGTGACAGTTTACATTCTAGCAAAAGGGAAAACGAGCTTAAAATGAACAATGTGTCAGCCAGCTAAGTCGACACATTTCATGCTTGCTGACAATGAAATCGTAGAGGAATCGTATGCTCCGTGACTCGGGCAGATCTAAAGTATTTCTAATTACAAATCTATACAACGAATATTGAATTATAAGAAATTGAGCTTATGGAATATTTGATTTCAGGAATGCATTGAAGAATGTCAGAAAAACAGCAGTTTAGAAATATTAGGATGCATCACCGAGTTATTTAAGGTAACCAGCAATGAGAGATTCTGTAAATGTAAGTTTTACTTTATACTGATTTTTTTTAAAAGTATTTGTTTTCCTATAAGTACATTTGTTTGATATAAAATGCAAATTGGATTTTTTTTCAAAAGAAAGATTATAGTTTTATTTTATTAAAATCTCTCTCTATATATATAAGCGAAATACCACTGACTGACTCATCACGCGATCTCAAAGACTATACAACTGATTGAATTGAAATTTCGCATAGTTACTGATTTTGCGATGTAGACGCTCACTAAGAACGGATTTTACGGAAATCTTATCCAAAATGTAATTTTCATCCGTTAATCCACTCTTATCCGTCGGTTATGTAATTTTGGAGACTTTATCGCCAAAAATGATATGACCGACGCCAAACGGAATATATTTTTTTTTATATGTATACTGTGCTGTGTATTGTCAAAAAATTAAATTTACTTGGTGAGATTTGAGAGCGCGAAATGGAAAAATACCAAATAATATTTCATTTGAAAGTTAAGCACATGATGAATATTCTGACAAAATGTTTCATCTTTGGCAATACTAGGCTTTATGCAGCGGAATGAATTTTATCTATATTATATATATATATATCTCTATATACACTACTCTCCTCCTCCACCTGTCAAACTTTTACTAAAACTTATTTTATTTTTCTGATATATTTGAATGTCGATGATAACCATTATTACAGACAATCAATTTTTTAAAATTTTAAATTTAGATTATCATTAAACTTAAAAACTGAAAATTTTCTTAATATGTTACATATAGATTCCAAAATATTATATTATCGTCTGTCCAGCGGAGCGGGAGGGTATCAGCTAGTACGTATATAAGCATGAAACCATTTGTACAAAAACTTTTCATCAAAACTACTACACTGTTAACGGCTTTTATTTAAATTATGATTGGGTTAATCTATATATATTTGAGGATGATCTTGATGACTCAGTTAGAAACAGGATCTTAATAGATGAAATTCATAATTCAATTTTAAGAGATTTTCTATTTAAGTAAAATGACCTATATTGTGATTATATGAATTAAGCAATTACAGTTTATTTCATTACAAAATTTTAATTATATACTCAGGAACATTGAAAATGAAAGAAGGGAGCTTCGGATTGAAATGAAATTTAATACTTATAATGATACAGAGGAGAATTTCACTTGATTCCCAAGTAAATCAAGACAATTAAATAAATGCATTGATGCCATTATACAAATACAGTGCAACTTTGGTAGCGCTTCTGACTACCTCCTGATGCAATACAAGTTGCAACACGGTACGGCATTGAGTTGATTATATGTCAGATGTTGTTCTGGGGTAGAGGGGTCCTCAAATCTTGAACAGTCACCTCCAAATCATCACAGAGTAACACGGTGGATCTGGCGTTTCAGCTGATCCTATAAATGTTCTAAAGGTGACAAATCGGGGGAAGTAGACCAGCCATCGAAGAGTCTGAAAATAATGTAGATAATCTTTAGCTACTTGATTTGAATGCGGAAGTGGACTATCTTGCTGAGAAATTGCCCTAAAAGACCATTAAAGAAAGGTCCTGTGTGGGCTTGGAGAATGTCATCAACAGAACGCAGGCCCATTAACTTTTCATGTATCACAATTAGAATGGACCGGTTATCATAGGTTATAGGATTTTGGAACATTACACTTGCTGGGCTAACAATGTGTCGCGCGAAAACGTGGGAGAAATTTTACCGTTTACCAGGATTCTTCCACACAAGTACGTGGTAATCATCTGTCCCCAAAGTGACCCTGGATTCCTCACTAAAGATCACGTTTTGTCAATCTGTGACATTCCACGTCGCTCTGTATTGGCACAACTGTAGATGGAGTCGCCGATGTTTCCGTGTTAAAAGCAGTACATGGAAAGAAGGCTTGTAATACAGATTAGCTTTTGAAAGGCTTTTGGAGATGATATGAGGATCAACTTGCAGCCTTACATCTGATTATATGGAGGAACGAGTAGGATCCACGAACGCTTGCCACATAATCCTTTGATCCTCTCGCCTCGTCGTCTTCCTGGTCGCTTCAGACCCGGTTCTCCGCACGTGGATATCAT
The DNA here is from genome assembly GCA_019974015.1 of Nephila pilipes. Classification (NCBI taxonomy): domain Eukaryota; kingdom Metazoa; phylum Arthropoda; class Arachnida; order Araneae; family Nephilidae; genus Nephila; species Nephila pilipes. Next base: position 92,875 of record BMAW01084288.1, on the reverse strand, counting down.
TTCTGTACAGTGCTCCTAACATGTTTTGTCGGCATATTCCGAACGATCAACCTGGCGAGTAACACGGTGCGTCGACCAGCTTGCGGTTTTTATGCCGATGATTAGACCCCTCTTAATCGGGCTTAACGGCCTCTCTCAAGCGAAATAACTTCTCACTTGGTATTCTTCACTTTCTAATGTCTTTCTAGAATTGGAACGGGATCATAACGTCTATGAATCCTCAACTATGCACCGGTATAATATCCCCTTTCTGATTGCACTGCAGGGTGTTTGGTAATGCACATTGGTATCAAATTTGGATCGTTTTCATATTGGACAGCATTCAACTACTTTACAAAGTTTCACAATTGTGGCTTGCTTCCTTTTTAGTGCGTTATTTTCAGTGTTCTTTAGTGTATATACAGAAAATCAGGCAATCTGAATTAAAAGTAAGGGATTATACACAGGTACCAGAAGTGATAAGTAATACATTTAAATTCATTGTAGCGGACATGTTTATTTGCAGCTTAACGGAGTGATAATATATTCGTTTTTACTTTAGCAATAACAATTTTAAAGCCTTTTAAACCCCTATAGGACAAACAAATTTGTTTTTGCTTACTTATCAGCATTGAAGTGTGGTTAACTGTTATTCAACAAAACTTATATAAATTACTATAGCTTTATTTTGTCATAAGCACACCCTGGAGAGAGAAAAGAAGCTCACAATAAAATTTCAATGTTTTTAAAATGAAATATATTATTTTTCATAATCTTTAGACGAGGCTGATGATAAGGCGGTTTCAGCGGCTTCTCATCAATGTGTGGTTAAGAATTGCCGACCTGCATGTTAGTAAGTTCATTTTCTTTATCAGCTATTACGATCTATTTTTGAATTAAATTTTTAACGAGAAATAATTATTGCCTCCCTAAACTTTTTTCTTAATCCTGGTACATTTTTTTTCAAAAAAATATTATTTATTCTAGCGAAGTGTCCTATGAAGTACAAAAAGATACTATAAGCATTGATACTGCGGTAAGTATCCAAAGTTATTTTGTTAAATATTGAGATTTTTAGAATTCTTCACTTTACTTTTTAATTAAAATATTCAAAAGAGTTAAATATATCTTTCGAGAAAATTCTGGGATAAAGAATCAGAGAAATGTGATTAATCTTAAATTTAGCCAAAAGAAAATTGATAAAATTAATTTAAACAGAAGATGTCATTTTATCGAAATCTAACAGAAAAAAGTATAACAATAAAAAATATGAAATGAAAAATTTTCTTTGCAAATCGTTTTTCAGAGAGTAATACAAAAATTACTTGTGTTCGGAATAGGAATTCACTGAAGTATCATTCATTGATTGCTTTTCGTTTTCCTAAGAAATCTATGAGTATGGCGCCTTTTGCTTCCCAATAATTCACACTATAATTTTCCCAATCGATAAGACTGTTTTCGCTTTTTTTACAGCAGATTCAACGGAAGCGACCCTTTGTTTCGATTGCTGATTGGTTTCTGGTGTATGATGACGAAGCCAGGTCTCTTCAGTAGTTAAAACTCGATGCAAAATAAGGATGCGCTAGTCAAATTTTAAATGGGCAGCAAGCCTTGTCAGATCAAAACTAACATATGACTCAGTAACAAATTTGTTCAGGCGTTGTCTAACAGTTGGCAGTCCTCCACGATAACAAAAGCTTACCTTAGCAATGCCATCTATCATCAAAAGCAGCAATTCTTTAGCAAACCTTGCAAATTAAAAATAGAGTAGAACCAATGTAAATTGACCATCCGAAAATTGGGTACAAAATCACGTTCCCAATTATGATTTATATTTTCTTACACACTTATACAGAAAATTTTTGAAATTTATTACAGCCAAAATACTGAAACATTATGTCAATGGTGTAACATGGGGGTTGCATAGGGGACCATGGTCCCAGATGTGGATAGTGGAACGGAGCGACCGCTGGCTATACTTATCTGTAGCATCTGTTCATGGTAATTAGATCAAACAATTGTAATGTCATCAGGACTTCATAGGTATTTAAGCAAAATTTCAAAATGATTGGACTAGTGGTCATAATTCATAATAAAGTTGTAATGTTTGACCTAAACAAGTGTACTTACATTAATGTGAAGTTAAATAAAAACTTGACAAATATTTTATTCAAAATAAGAAAATAAATTTCACTTTTTGAATTTTGAAATGAATGCGGTCGGCCATGATCCGATGTTACCTCGCAACAAATGTAATTTGTATGTTCGTTTTGATTTTTGAATTGTTTCTTATTGTCCGTGAACAACTCATAAGTGTGACGGTGAGCAGGTGACATTTAATTTCTTCAAGTTTTTTGATATTTAGAAGAGAAGTGCAGTGTTGATACTGTTTATTTTACACTGTGACAAAGTTTCACGTGTACCTGAATTTGTTTGTTATTGTAAAGACAAGTTTATTTGTTTTATACGATTTATTAAATATATGCATGCGTTAAGGTAAATATTTGTTTTGTTTATTTTTAAATTTTTAAATGGTTGTAAGGTTTTATCCATGTAGAATATAATTTATTCGTTTTAACGTATGAAACTATAAGTAATTGAATTTTACGAGCACGTAATGAATTCGAAATATTATTATTTATTTCTATAGAAGGTGGCAAATTTTTAGTAGGAGGTGACAAAATTAGGGTTTGTTCCGGAGGAGGAGGCAGAAATCCACGCTACGCCAGTGCATCATGTGTAGAATATTATTCAAATTCAATACTTCCGTTATTTTCTTTTTCTATTCTTAAATACTTTTTTATGAAAACAGGGGAAAAAATTGACTCAATTTGCTTATTTTAGATATATTTTATAACTTCAAATAGCTCCTTACATTGTGCAGCAATAATGTCTTGAAATTACAATAGGTCGGTTAGGAGAAAACTTCTCCGAGGCACTTGTGACAGTCTTAGAAAACAAAATAAGATACACCTCCATGAAATTGGAGTAAAATTCTCTCATAGAAAATATACACAAGATTGTATAAATTATACATATAAACATCTTGGGTGCATGTTATTTATATCTGCCACGGAGGTATTCATTTAGAGAAGCTATTTTGTAATAGATTCCATCTTCTAGTTTGATTAGACTTGATTTTAAATAATGTATCTGGTAATAAATTTGCAATTTCAGTTTCAAAATTTTTATTTTCTGCAGAAAATATAAATCCATCGTTTTGATATCTTTTAATTAAACTAATTTTTAAAAAAAAATAATATGTTAGAAATTCGAAATAGAATAAACATTAAAATAGAACTTCAAGTATGTTTCGAATGATAATATGCTTACATTTTAGTATAAATTTATCTTATGTGTTATGCTCACGCATGAGAACACTGCCAACTTTAAAAGCAGAATTAATAGTTATAGATGATAATGTAATATATAGTTAGTAAAATATTAATGAACTAAATTAGATTAGATGATCAAGTTTTTAATTGAAGAAGAAATTATGAAATGCTTACAAGTAAAATAATTTAATTTGGAATAAAAAAATAATTTTTTTCTTTTCAAGTCTAACTGTTTTGTCGCTGGAATTTATGGGGATTTAGGTTTTAAGTAAGTTTTCAATTTATTTGTATTATTATTTAAAATTTCACTTATAGAATGTATACGTAAAACTTTACCCCTTTCATCTTTTTTTTTCCTTTTGTTTAGTTGATTTTTAATTGTAAAAATTACCCAAATTATCTCATAATTGAAGTTTTAAAAACAGTTTGGAATATTCTATTTTAGGATTATTTTCCAATTCTTTAAAATCAAATTATTATTATTATTATTAATATTTTGATTCAAATACAATATTTGTTAAATCTCTAATTTAAGAAACTTTTTACTAATATCAACTAATCAAAAAGTAGTTACATATAGGATAACAACTAACTGATTTCTAATAACTACTTATTATTGATAAGAATTAATCGAAACTTTGATATCAACTGATAACTTTGTATTTTACTATCAAGCATTGTAGTTTCAGGCAATATTTCATAGTAAGAAACGAAGTGCATTTTATATCTTTTTAATTTTGTAAGAACATAAAATGCATTTCACTTTCCCACTTTAACTTGACTCAAATATTTGAAATATTGATTTTAATTTTAAAAAATTAAAATTTTCGTTTTGTAGAATTTTAACCATTTATTTTAGCTGATTTATTTTTTGTAATTTATTTTTTATTAACATAACTAACAAGTATCTATTATAATGTTAGTGGTAATGTGATGTAAAACAATAATAAAATTAATAAGATGTTTTATGCGTTTTTAAATATGTAAAAATAATGATCGGTTTAAATTGTATTTACATAAACAATTTTTCACAGAATTTCTTTTTTATTGTGATATCATTTTTTATCCTACCAAGACAAATAATTTTCACTAAAAGCGTTTCTAAAAATTTTGTAGGTTAAGAATTTTTAAGCGATTAAAAAGGCGTTATTCACTATATTTTTACTGCTGTTAAACAGTAGAGGCTGATTATTTGATAGTGTAACATAGAATTCATTTCCATTTTCCAGAAGTTGCTATAAATTTCAACTCAAATCTAAAATATCAACACTATGATGCGTAATTGGATGAAAATTACGAAAATTGTCATTTTGATACGATTTTTAGATAAAAAAAGGATTTAAATAAAATTATTGAATTGTTCTTCTTTTCAGTGATGCCATTCGCGTTGAAATAAAATTGGATGGAATGCAAACTACGACATACACATACAGTCCTAAGTACCAGGTAAGTGATAAGAGACTGTTTTTTTGTTGTTGTTGTGTATTATTAAAATTTAGTCCACAATATTTTAAAGACAAATGTAACTAGCATAATTCGAAATCATTAAAAAAATATCAGAATTTCGATATAGTATTTGGGTCTTAAGAAACAAATTCACTAATTCTTTTTATTAAGATATTGATTTCATTTCATTCAAATTCTTATTTTTATTTATTCATTTTTTCATTCAAATTCTTATTTTTATTTATTCATTTAAGTCTTAATTTAATTGTTTGAAATTGCATTTGACGCACAATATTTTATTATGAAGGAAGTCAATTATCTTTTCTCAGAAAATAACGACTAACAGATAATGAGAATACCTTGTAATTAAGGAAATATTAAAAAAATTATAATTAAAAAATAAATTTTAATTTACGAAGCGCATTAAAATACAACAACAAACAACTACGACGAGAATGATAATGATAATGACAATGATGATGATGATGGATGGATGAATGATGACGGATGGATAATGACGACGACGATGATATTAATATATTGATGATTAATGATGATTATACTACTAATAGTAATAATACCAATAAAGACGGTGATGCTACTAATAGTAGTAGTAATGCTTATAACGACGATGATAATAGTAATAATACTAATTATGACGATGATGATGCTAATAATAATAATAATGACGATATGATGCTAATAATAGTAAAAATATTAATAATGACGATGATGATACTACTACTAATAATGATACTAATAATGACGATTACGATGCT
>BMAW01084288.1:57134-87326 GCA_019974015.1 Nephila pilipes | reverse complement strand
TAATGACTATAATGATGCTAATAATAATACTAATAATGAGGCTGATGATGCTAATAATAGTAATAATAATACTAATGACTGATGATGCTAATAATAGTAATAATACTAATAATGACGATAATGATGCTAATAATAGTAATAATACTAATAATGACGATGATGGTGCTAATAATAGCAATAATACTAATAATGATGCCGATGATGATGATTCTAATAGTTATAATAACAAGCATAGTGAAAGTAGGTTGTTTAGTCATTTTTTTTCGATAGATACAATAGCTCTTAACAAGATTGTTATTCGTCTAATTTTTAAAATTTGTGTTGATCCGAAAATTCCGATCATATTAAGAACTTCATCTTAATACCAATGATTTAATACATGATACCATGTAACTTTCGGACCAATTTTAATTGGTTCAGACGCATTTTACCATTAAAATATTATTTTGAAATGAAATTAATTAAATGTAAACGATAGTCAACAAGAATATCTTCAATGTGATTTTACAAATGTAACATCCCGTATCATATTAAACGTCACATTTGTTTTCAATAGCCATGTGAACACTTTAAAAACTGTTTCTTTTATGTTCCAATAGTTTCAAATGTATACAAGCAAAAATTTACTTACATGACAACGATTGTTTTAACAGAAAAGACAGACATGAATAAAATCGTTTTGATTCGTTTTCAATGTTAGAAGAATTATCAAGGAACCAATTTTAACTTAGTAAACTTTTTTTCGCTGTTGTTGAAATTTTTCGAAGAAAAATTTAGGAGACCGAAAAAAAAACTGTTTTTAAGGAAAAAAATGATGAAGGTAACAGTACTTTTATTGATGATGTTGAATAACCTTACTACAAGGATATATCTTATTTAATATGTATAGGCTAAATAGTTAATTATCCTTATGAAAGACATTAATAATTAATTACTCAGAATATTCTCACAACTTAAAATATTTTAAAACAATAATTAATTACTCAGTAATTTTCAGACATTAAGTACAATTACTAACTTCTCATATAATATAGATCGACTATCACGACAAGAGTTTTGACTTTTCCAACATCACGTGACATCCGACTTTTCTATTGTCTTATTTTAGGTAAGTATAGGGTAATATATTCATTTAAAGATATGTGTCGCTCTGCTCTAACAAGCGCACAGACATCCTTATTAAGCAATAAAAATAAAAAAATGTTTTTCATATATCGTATGCAAAAAATTACTTCAATTATTTACATAAATTTTGTAATTATTCATTACTTTATTTAGTTTTCTTCGTTTCCCCGAGGTGAAATGAACTCGTCTAACGAGGAGGCGGAGCTCGCGTCGTGATCGATCGATTCAGATTTCCCCTGTTCTACAAAAAAGTTTCTTAACTATTGAAATCTTAAGAAAAAGATTAAATAGAAATATGCGTTTCGTGATTACATGTCAGATAAAAAAATACCAATATTTAACTGATTTAAATTGAGCTGCAGCTGGGTTTTGTACGACCTCTATTGGGTTAATAAAAAGGAAAATGTTCAAATAATTCTTTATATATAGCGTTCTTTTTATCCTTAGTTTCTAATTACTTTTACACTTTTTAGAACATCGAAACCTTCAGCTACGTGGGTGGCTACATCGGAATGTGGCTAGGAATATCTTTGGTTGCTGTGTTCGACTTTTTAGAGACTCTGGTGATCATGATGAGATACCCTTTCCGCAGAATAATGGCGCACAGAGCCAAGCAGGAACAGGTCGACCGTGTTCGAAAAATCCAACGAAATATATGATTGCTGGAAAAGAAAATGACCACAATTTCCCTGTGGCAAAATGTGAAGTTCTGTAGTTCTTAGTGGATACTGAAATTCACCTTCAGCACCTGCCTCTGACGTTAGTAATTAAACCTCACCGTGATTAAATAAATATATTGATAACTTAAGCTTTAGAATTAACAGAATATACGAAGAGGGTTCAAAAAGTACTTGTTTTTGATGATTGATGGCGTTGCTATGTTAAGTTAGTTTTACCATCGTGTGCTGCCATCTGTTAAACGACGCTAAAACAAATGTGAAACTGACTGATAGGTTATATTTGATTTAACAGATGTTTATTAACGCGTCGTATTGTTTCCTGTGAAGAGACCTTTATACATCATTACATAACGAAAACCAAGCAACAATCTAAAAATAGGTTTCTCTTGGTGAATCTGCTGTAAAGAAGGTGGTCTCATTGAATGGAAACGTTATGGTGAGGATTCTTCGGGTTACGAGGAACGTCACATTCATAGAATTCTTATAAAAAGGGAAAACGATCAAAGGACAATACAACAGTACGTTGCCTCACTCCCATTCCTAATACAGGTACTTTTTAAATCGCCTTCGATATTGTTGGGATTTTTATTGTAGAATTTATATACTTATTTTTTGGCCAGTTTTCCTGTGAAGGTCATTTTAAAATTTATCCAGAGTTACATTGGCCTTCTTATCTTGTTCCTGAATATTAGGTTCACTTTTATAACATGTAAAATCTGGAAACAAGTACTGTATTTCTCGGATCATAAGACCCACCGAACGATATTTATGGGAAGATTGTTTTGAAGAATATTATGATTGTCTGTTAATTTACTATATCATCTTTTGTTTCTACCAATTTGTTTAAATTTTAAGAAAAATTTAGAGGATTTATTTAAAATAATTCGAGTTTACCTAGGCATCATGCTTGAACCATACAAACATATGTTTACAAATAGCATCATCCTCATGGAAAAAGATGTTCGGTGTTTCCCCACATGTGGCGACTAATTAGGAATTAGAAGTTTATTGTGTGGAGGTGGAACATTTTATGGACATAAAAATCTAGGTTTGTTGGTAGAGTGGTGAGACACACTACAAAGTTAGCAATTCTAACAAAATAGTAAGTTTCAGTGTTTTGAACAAATTTATAGAGAAGTAAAAGTTCAAGTTTATTATCAACTTGGCTTCACTTTTATACTAGTAATCAATTCTTTTGAAATTTGGAATAATATAGATATAACTTTCATCAAGTTAAACACTATGTTCATATGTGTAACGATTCAATTCTTCGAAAATAAAATGACAGGGATATTTAGCTAATTATTTTCAAAGTATTAATTACTAATCTGTTTTCGTTTTAAAACCACGTACTTTATTAAAGCGATGATTTGAAGTAGTCTCGTTTATTAAATTAGCCTAGCATGCATTTCAAAACTATTATATAAGAAAAGGACTATTAATGTACAATAAATATTTTTAAGTTCATGGTTATCCTACTTATCGTCTTTTAATCAATATTTGGTAATTCAAATAATTAGTATACTATTAAATTGTATATCCTGTGGGATGAAATTTGAATTTTTCTTTTCACCATTTTATAACTTTGTATTCTTAAATTATATAAATTTGTGTAGCAAGTTTCATTTCAATAAATGTTTTGATGCAATATACATGATGAATTAATATGTGGATTATTTTATATTACCATTTGTTTTGTATTTTAAACAAGAGACCAAAGGCTGTATTTTCTTTCGTACAAAGTTTAATTAATGTTTTAGTATTTGTTACATGTCATATTTTCCATGTTTAATTTATGTCTTTCTGTTTACTCAAAGCTTATAAGTTATTACTACAAAAATAGTTGTTTACGAGAAAATGTTTCATATATTTCCTTTTAAGGCAGTGTGATATATTTTTGCTTAGTAATCACTGTGTTTTGTTAATAAATCTCAATTACAGGTGTGTCTTTGTTCCATTGTATTTTATTTGTGCTGGATAGCCAAGTGGTCGTGGTACCAACTCGCGGCGACGTTTTCATTGCGTCAGGTTGGGCTCGGATTCTAATGCCATAAGATCCGCGGTGTTGCGGGGTTTAATGTACGTTAAATATGTTGATGTCCCAGTCTTCCGTTGGCGTGATGTTGGTTCGCAGGGGCTCCCACTCGAATGGTACTCATCGTCAACTCTCTCATGTTGGCTTCTCAGTACGACGTTAATAAACAATCATTCCCTTCCATGCTCAAGTTGTGATGAGTTTCTTATATGACACTGTTTTATTATCACAATATGTTCTCTATATATTTCCTCGATCTTCAATGCTCCATGGCTAAAATGAACCCAAAAGTTTAATTCTTATATTGAAAATATATTTTATAAGAACAGTGTGAATTTGAGGTAAATCCTACTAGTCGTGAATAATTAATTAGATTAGAAATGTCGCTTAGAATGTAACACATTCTTTATAGATATCTAAACAATAAATCACTGTTAAAAGATATCCAAAGTATTGAAAATATCATAATAGAAGTTTTATAAATGGACAGAGTAAGGTATTTATGAAATGATGTTTGTGTTCTGAACGACAATTCCTTTCTGTTTTGGACATTGTGTTCCCAGGCAAATCTTTGTCAGGCTGTCTGCACCTTAAAAAACAGATGCCTACAATATATGTTAATTTTATGCATATTTTGGTCTTGGTAATATTTTCACAGGGTTTCATAAAGATACAGTGTTTTTGAAAACAGAATGCGTTACTAAGGAGAAATTAAGGTGTTAAATCAGTGTTGTCATTTGAAAATGTCTAATTATACCAGTGTGATAATACATTAATTTCGCTTTGGCATCTATTTGCTGTCGAAATTAGTGATTTCTTTTATAAAACAAACTCATTTGCCTAGCTTGTGTCATGCACTAATGAGGTCCTGTATTCTCATTATACAGATAACATTCAAGAAATGCAATGCTCTGATTGCATCTTCTTCAAAGAAGCCAAAATGGTCTCTTCACCGGAAAAGATAGGGTGGCAATTATTTAGATGAGGGGGTGTAATTCATGGACTTTTAGAAAGAAAAACGATAAGTTAAATATTACGGTGAGTGACCCCATTCCGGCACGTTTCACTGTCGACCGTGGTTATGTACCAGTATTAAAAATCTATTTAATACAAATTTATTCTCATTATCTTTTGTATTATTTTAATATTAATTTGTCAATGAATCTGCAGTGACAAAAGACTTTCATCAACGAAAATTGGATAGTAGAATTTAATAGACATCAACTTTAATAAGATGATTAAAATTCTCTTTGATACTTACTTTGCGCAATCTACATTTCCCTTCTTTTTGTTATCACTTTTCTTCGATCTTTGTCAGTGTTAGTTTCACATTTTAATTTGTATAAATAAATGTTTTCAGTATTTAATTCTTATCAATCGTCACTATACAAAGTTGTTTCATTTTCACTCACTTTGCGGATCAATTTCGAATAAAATATGAGTATACAACAATTTAAGAATAAATCCACATACCCAATTTGTATAAGAAAATGTTAATAATAATACATTCTCCATGATAAAGTATTATTAACAAGAAGGAAAAACTGAGAATCAGGGACAGATGTGAGACAACGAACATAAAGGCGGGATAAACTATCTAGCCTGATGGGATACTATATTGCATTCAGTACCAAACACAGTAATAAGTTGATCAGTATTTATTAAAACAGATCATTCAGCATATTGTAAATAAATTGGACTTATCAATATTTTACTTGTGCTGAGGATGAATCACCATATATTTCCTTCTTTATGAAATATACGGTGATTATTACTTCATTCTGTATGAAAATGTTAAACGATAACAATATTTACTTGTGCTTAAGTATTTGATGTAAAGCTTTATAAAACTTTTCAGATTATTATCTAGAGTTTTTAAATCAATTTACATTTTAAAGGTTTGTATTTAACTTTATGGTCATCATAATTGGAAATTCAATGTTAATACTTTCAGAAGCAGTTCCTGTTCACTATAGAAATATCATTTCTCAATACGTCTCTTTTTATATATTTCTTCTTTCATATGAGGTTTATATGCTTTTCATTATAGCTTCAATATAATTTGTTTGAAAACGTTGGCTATTATTACTTGCTATTGTTTTATTTAATGGTTGTCATATCATTTCTATTTGGCAAGATGATTTTTCATTTACATATCAATTTTCTATACGCTTCACCAGGCAATATTTGTGTAGAATTCACACAATTTTGCAAAATATGAAATACTTTCAATATGGAAACATGCAATTTCCCTCGCATACATTTAATTTGAAAAAACGGCATTTATTTATTGTTCAATAACAAATTAAGAAACCACTTCTAGGGATCTAAAATTCTAATGGATGAACTTGGTTTGAAACTCTTGTGAGAAAGAAAGAAAGATGGATCGATAAAATTAAAATGAATAAGAAACGAACAAAAGATACCCTCTTATGGTGAAGTTGAATAATTTATTTAAAAAAATATGAGGGGATATCGTAAATGCTTAATTATTATTAAGAAGTAACCCAGATATCTAGATAAAATTTATTCTGCTTATTAAATGATCCCTATGTATATAATATTGTAAGTTATAGCTATTAATATTGATTTATTTAATTTCAGGAAGTCGTAGATTGAAGTAGCATGCGGTATAGAGAGTTCTCCTATGACGGCCTTCGAAAGATCAAGAAATATTGGTAGAAATGTATTACTCTGGAAGATGCCTATATAGAGAAGTTTTGAGGGTAATAAATAAATGTTAAATTTTTATCTCGGTTATTTTTAGTAACAATTAAAATTTTACGATACTGCTAGATAATAATTAAAAATTTACGATATTGCGGGTTGCTTCAATTTCCAGCTTCCTGAAACCAAACAATGCAACATTTATTGAGTAATTTGCAACATTGTGTACATAAGGATAAATTAATACATGGATTAAATTATTTACAGATACTTGGTTATTTCTTAGTCATAAATAAACTTTACGGTATCCTTTCGTATGCATTCTTTAATGTTCTTATTACTTATCTCTAATTTGATCGCATAATGTAAGCATCGTTCTTCTCATGCAGAACTTACTCTTCTAGTCATGCATGTCTGAGACAAGTTGTGATACTCTGGTGTTGCATTTATCAATAATTTGTACCATCACATCACTAGTTCACACAAGCAAGAATCAGTATAAAAATCAACTGATATTTATTATTTTCATGAAATGATCCAAAAATCCATATTTGCATTACACATGTGAACTAAAACCCCTCTCAGGTTCTGTATTAACCCCTATCTATTTGAAGCAGAACTTTTGACTCAAAGATAATTGTTATCAATTAGGAGAAATTAAAATTAAAAATGTGATATACTGTAGATTTCGAGTTCAAATTTATATACAAGTTGATCGTGAAAAATCTACCGAAAAAATGAGGGGTAGTAGATTACGGTAAGGCAAATTGTTTTTCTTATGGAATCCATGGTCTAAATCCCTTTATTCAACCAGAAAATTAGTACATTATCAAACGAGTAGTTTGTAATGGAAAAAAAAAGAATAGAACTTAAAAATTTATTGGAGTCAATTCTAGAAGTCAAAGTTATTGCCTGAAATTGACTCAAGAGGACTTAGACCGTAGAAAAATATTTTTTCACTATCAATATTGATTTTTAAACTTTTTAAACTTAGAATTTTTTTAAAAACTATTTTATAAATTATAATGCAGAAACTCTTACATAAATAGGACAACCTCTTAATTTTTTTAAAATTCATAGATTAACAGCTGTTGAATCTTTGCTATTTTGAAACAATTAAAGAATTGAAAGAAACATAATTATTTAAATTTCTGAACACACCCACGTATGTATATATATATATATATATATTCAACTAAAAATGATCTAATAATACTAAAAATAAGTACATTTATGTTCACTCTATTTGAGTCTAAAATAAACTGCAAGATTATTTTGAAGTCTACAAAGAGAATTGGCATCTGAAACTAATTTTTTGAAGTACGCTTTTTTTACGAAGACGAATGAAAACGAATGAAGAGTTTGATGACTGTTTTTGTTTCGCCTTCTTGTCTACAGAGATTATTTCTGTCACTAGATTTCACGCTCATTCTTTTAATTTAATTTCACATGAGGTGTTCGAAATGCTCAAGGCAGATGAATGCTCTGGAAAAAACAAGGTCAAGTATGTTGGTCACTCAAATGAACTTTTTGTATGAGCATATTGAGACTAAAAGTAAAATAATTGTTTTATTTAGAAAAACGGTATTAACACAACAGAAAAAGAAAAATGCAGAATTGAAAATGACATTCATTTTATGATTTCAGATTTCTTCCACATCAATTGTATTAGGAGCAAAAAATTTTTCATGCTATAGTGTACCTTCCTGATAAAAAAAAGTATAGGGTACATGCCAAATTGGGCATTTTTTTAGTTCGATAAAGATTTCATTCTAGAAAACCTTTTCTAATCGGGTTGATTGATTAGTTTTTGTGGGAAAAAGCGCAATAAAGGCTATTATCCCTTGTTAATCGGGTAATCATCATGATATTAATTTTTTGGTAACTCTTGAGATATTTTGGCCTCCTAATTTAAAAGTTATCAAAAAATCGCCAACTGCACTCAAAACTTTAGTTTAATTTACATCCCTCTTAAGGGATTGCTTTGAAGATTCATCTTCATGCAGACTAAAGACGCTTTCCTATGCATTATAAATAGAGATTAATTTTATCTGCTTATGTTTGGGTTGATCTCTTAACTAAGATTCTTTCGGAATACGTTTTATGATTTAAGTGGTTAAAGATGAGACATGATTTCGAAATTAAGAAGCCTGTATATATTATTTTCTTCAAAACTTTATATCTTTATTCCATTATTCACTTACAAATTTTTGCAATATATAGCTGCGATAAATACTTTTTTTTCTGTCAATTTAATTTCAAGAATTGCTTAAGTAGACTTCAATATTTCTTTCTCAACTTTTTATAATTACTTTTTTACATTTTTCGTCAAAAAGTTTTCGGTATTCTGTCCAAAAATTAATTTAAGCCTTATCCTTAATTATAGTGTATTTGGGTATATGCTCATAATAAATTTATTCAAAATATTAACGCATAACTGTAAGATTAATTTCAAATGTCCCAAAATTACTTTAGGAATTAACGAGTAAGAATAACAAATATGAAATCTGGGCATGAGATGAAGCTCTTAAATTTTGAAGAATAAATAGTCGTTTTTAATATCTCATAGTTTGGTTTGGTTTATTAACGCCACACTAGAAGTAACCCGAGGGCTATTGGCAACGGGCCCCGTAGTTGTGTAGCTCTGCCAAGTGACAAGGACAACATTTGAACTGGCACCTCTCTCTCCTTTCAACACTACGCCAATGGGGGAACAAAGGCCTCGATAGATTTAAAGTGCATCAATCCCGGTTACACAGAGGGTCTTCAGTGGCATTAGGCTGGAACCCACGACTCGATGAAAACCTCCATCCGTGAGTCTGTGACCATGAGCATTATGCTACCGTAGCCATTATAATATCTTATAAGGCTAGGGAAATTTTTTTTTAACGCTAAACATATCAGCCTTGATATATGCTTATTCGTGCAGACATATATCAACTAACACCTTTTAGATAATATTACGTTTTTCACATTCCGTTGGACTTGGTTGTTATCTGAAAATGTTATGAAGTATTATTCTTCCAGGTAAGGATCTATTTGCATTTCTTTCCAAAACAGCTCCACATTAATCAATATATATATATATATATATAACATAAAACAATTAAATTATTAAAATTATTTAAAAAAACATAATAATAAGAGAACAGATAAAATACAGAAATATATATAAATTTTTCTTATAGAAAAACGATTAAAAAATTGAAAGCAAATTGAATACCCAACAGAACATGCACATTCAGACTGGGGCTGAATTGTGGAGTTAAACCTGTTCTATGGTACCAACTCTCCCCCCGCGTATCTTGCTGGTGAAAATTTGATCACACCAAATTAACAGATTAAGAAAAAAAAACAAGAAAAGATAAGCAAGATACCCCAGTTTCAAAATTTCTTAAAGCAATTTTTTTTTCAATTGAAGATTTTATATAAAGACTTTAAAAAATTAAAACAAAAACAAACCGAAATCCAAGTTTGTAGAAAGAATGGAGTCCATTTTAAATAGATGTAAAATCCAAATTCAAAAGATTTTATGACATATGTATGGAAGTGATTAAGATTTACTGCGTAAAAGGTAAAAAAACAACAACGTTTTAAATAAGGATCTATAAAATGTTGTATTGTTGGCAAAAAAGATGTGAATATCAATTAATATTAATTAAGAATTGTAAGCAAAAGTTTCGAATTTACGAATATTTGACAAACATCTCAACATTAAAACAATTAATGAGAAGTAAAATTAAAAAAAGACCCTCCAGTACTATGAATAAAATGTGTCTGTAAATGAAAGTTAAGCAAAAATTCAGGAATTCTTTACGGTTAAGCCTCTTATAGCTGTCTTTATAATCCTAATTTTTTTGTGGTGTGGATTTATTTAATTTTTAATTAAAACATATTTAAAAGTACATAAAAGTCCTGAAAGTTAATAGCCCTTATGTTTAAGGCTTCAATTTCCAAACTCTCGCAAATCCAAAAGACTCCAGAAGAAACTCTAAATTTCCCAAGATTTGAAATCAAAAATCATTTTATAAAATAAAGTTCTTTGAAAGAAGATTGCCAAAATATAATTTTTAAATTTTTTCTTAGATGTCAAATTCAAATTCCAGAAATCATATTTCAATATCCTCCAGAGTCCCTTGAAGACTCCCTAAGGAAAATGTTAATTACATGTTAATTTGGACCATCATAGAAATTACTTAGAATATATTTTTTATAGAATCTAATGGATAATCACACTCCGTTCACTTTACAATGAATTTCTTAATATTTTTGAATCTGTCGTAATTTTGAATAGTCAGCGATTTATTACGATGCAATAAGCTTAATATAATGTTCCTGTGCATGGATATGTGAATATTACTATTATAGTGAGGCATTTTAATTACTTTAAATTTAATTGCATGTCTTTTATTATATATTACTATTGCTACAATGTTTACATGCACCAATGGCTCAGTGGTATAGCTTTCGACTATAGAACAAGAGTACCCGGGTTCAAAATGCAATGCCGGTAGCATTAAACACTCACGTTTAAGTTTTGTATAATTGTGTTTTCTCCATAATTTATAAGACCCTTTCCAGTGTTCTGGAATATTCTCATGTAATATATAAACCCACGTGTTCTCAGCCAAGTGTAGCTGTTCACAGTCTGTTAATAAATCACGTTGTTTGGATATCTATTATGTGTTGAATTGATCATGCTCCAATATCTACGTGGCACTATAACTGGGTAAGATCCGGTATTTGCAATTCTGTATTTAGATATTTAGTCTTGTATACATCTGAATTTGTCTGTGTGTAATAAAACCAAATAGAGTTTAAATAAAAACAATATTCGCCTTAAAATATCTACATTCACAAAAAAATTATTAGAACGTCTACGTATCTGTAAAAAACATATATATATATATATATATATATATATATATAATTGTTTCTTCAAAAATATATTGTTCCTTGTTGCTCACAGTTCACCTTACAAGCGCCTCATTTACTTCCTCTTTTTGTTACAGTGCAAGGTCAAGAATCAGGTATCATTCGATTGTAATTAGTCTTCTCTACCGTTAAGTGTAACGAGGAAAGATAGATTTAGCACCGTTAAATTTAGTGATCCATTAGAGCGAGTTTAATTTCTAATTTTAGTCAACTGAAGAATTTTTCGTTGTTTTTCAAACCACTCGCCAAGTATTGAGTAGATTTTGAGTTTTTAAGTTTGATTATGTTTTAGATATTATACATTTATATTTAACTTGTCATTATAGAATTTAATTGGGAAAATAATCGTAGAATTAATAATTTATTGGTTTGTTTGATCTAAAATTTTATATTAGGCTTTTGATTATGATTGAAAAAGTAGATATTTTGTATTATTTCACTTACGTATTTAAATTATTCACCCAATATTTTAGCATCTATTTTTATTTGGTTGTTTTTATTATTATTATGTAATTCATTGTATGAGAGCGGTTAAAAATGAACTGGGCAGAGGTAATGATCGCCGGTGTTGTTTCTTTCGAATTGTCGGTTCGAACCCGGATGCCATTAAAGATCCGCCATGTAGAGCGGCTGACGCGCGTTAAATCTCGTCGTGGTCCATTGGCGTGATATGGAAGTTTGGAGAGAGATGTGTCACAGAGCTCAGGTGTTGTCCTAATCGCTTGATCGACGCTCTAAATTGTGAGATCTGTCACCAATAGTCCTGATGTAGCTTCTCAGAGCAAAGTTAATAAGCAATAAAACAGTCAATTGAAAAGTACCGAGCTGTGTTAGGAATAGAAAATGGGGAATTATGGATGGGAAATGAAAAAGTGTAACTCACTATTGTAATGTTCATTTATCGCTTTTCCTTTTCTAAGAAGTTCATGGGTATAGCTGCCTTCGCCTCCCGAAAATTCGTTGCCATAACTTTTATTTCGCCTTCTTTGTAACAGACTCACCAAAAAACAGCTCATTCTTTTGATTGATGCTAGGTTTCTGGTGTATAATATGATTTAAGATGAATACAGTTCTCACCCAAACGGTGAAAGTTCAGCGCAAAAAGGCGACGTTAACTAGTTGCTGCAGCAATCAAAAATAACTAATTAATCCATCTCACATTTATTTGTGAGCGATGGCTACTTACTCACTCATCAATATTTTAACTAAATGCATCTGTCGTGGAACACTAGCACATCATAATTAGCATCGAACGCACATAATTACGATTCTGAATTTACGATTTGAAGTATAATTATAGCAAGAAAATTTATGTCAAAAGATGTGCTCATCTTATTAGTATTTTTACTTTTTTGGATCAAATTCCCATAAGTTTCTTATGGAATTTTAGCAAACTCTAATAAATTTGACAGAAAAAATGAAATGGATTATCATGGCATTTATTCAATAGTGGGATTCAAATAATGTAACAACTGCGGTGGGTTTTCCAAACTCTACAATAACAGCAAAAGCAATAAACATCGGTTTTATTGAATCAGTTAAAACTCATCGCCAAATAGCTTTAAATAGGCGTACATAAAGGATAACATCTGGGTATGTAACATTAAACAGGTAATGAGGTAACATTTGAAGATTATTCGATCATCTGCTTCAGTAAGGCTGAAATATAATTTAAATTTTGTATGATGTGCATTTTTAAAATATTTTCATTTGACTTGCATTTGAATAATTTGTTAGGGTTTAGAGAAAAAGTTCCGGATTATTTTTGATGCTCTCTTTGAATTGAGGCAACAGTTTTTAGTATATATATATATATATATATATATATATATATATATTCAGGGTGTTTCGAAATTCATGGTCAAAAATTAAAGGAGTAATAGAAAACATCCAAACAAGCAATTTTCACCGCACAATGCACAGGCGGAGAGCAAGCGATGAACCGTTAGACGACGCTGTGTTGGAAACTATAAAGCGCGAGTTTTCTTACACATCGTCATTTTTATTATGGAGTTTTAGACGCATGGCCTTTTCTTGATTATTGTACTTCGGCATGCCTCACAAAATTCATGATTACGCTCCGACTATACATTAAGAGTGAAAATTGCTTGTTTAGATGGTTTTTTTTATCATCACTTACATTTTTGCCCATGAGCTTCGAAACTTAACGTATTAATGTGTGTGTATGCTACATTTAAACAGCATTCCTACGATGGTAAATTGCTTACGGGATTCCCAAAACAAGGATTTTTGTTTTGTTTTGCTTTATTGCCACCTAAGTCCACTTTTTACTTATAGAAGTTGAATTTGAAGAACTTTATATTATTATTCCTATATCAAATAAAGAGATGAACGGGAATTTCTTCAAAATTTTAGTATATTGTAAAAGTCATTTTGCAAAAGAAAGTAATTTTCGTGTACCATAATTCTAAAAATATGAACTTTTACGTGTTTTTATTTTTGCACTTAATTTGTATATATATTCAAATAAGAATAAATGTGTTTTTCAAGAATGACATTTACTTATGATTTATCTTTATTGTCTATCTATTTCAAAACAAATTATTATTTCTTAACAATAACTTAATTTTAGAGGGAAGTAATTAATATTAATATATTTAAGATCTAAATTTTTGAAAATAACACACAACATATGTCGTATTAAATGAAAATATATTTATTCGTGAATGGTTCACATCATACAAAAGTATCATTGGAAAATATACATACAATTAAAATACAATCCATTATACAATTGTTTATACTATTCGAATACAAAGACAACTAACACAGTGATTATGTACATTTATTTTGGCGTCTGTACAATGGCCTATTTCACATGTTTTCATAATCATTGATTTTTATTTAAAGCTATAACCCATTGATGGAAACATTGATAACAATTACCTCTCTACAATACAAGTTTGAAGACGATGTAAATTGTTTGATTAGGGTGGGAAGAGTGTGGAATTTTTTCTCCGAAAACAGTAGAAATAGGATGAAGAACATAAAAACAAAAATAGCAAGAAAAAAAAAAGACGAAGGGAAATTTTTGTGATTTTAAAAATGAATTAAGGAAAGTAATTTCAAAATTAAGAAAAGGACATTTTTCAAATCGGAAAGTAAAGAAACAAAGAAAAATTAAAAGTAGGAATTGAAAAAGAAAACCACAACAAATGAAAATTAAGAAGAGGATTAAGGGAAAAAAAATGAGAAATTTAAAATTTTATTTTAATGCCCTTCATTATTAAAAGATACATACAAGGCTATAAAACTGACTGAAAAGGCAGGAACAAGTCTAAAAATGGGTAATTATATTTATTTTGTCATTATTAGGTGAAATGAGTTCTTAAAAATGAATTATTTTAAATCATTAATTATTTCTAACAGAAAAAAGTTTACCTTTTTAACTAAGAAAGCGATTAAAAATAATTCTAACATTCCATAAGAGAGCGAATTCATTAAAAAATGGGTTGGTTTACAGTTAAAAATACATTTTTTTCAATTATTTATAAAGCTCAATTTTCAATCATGCTACTTTTTTTTATCCTTATAAATTCAGAGGGTTAGTTTTCATCGATGCCGAAAATTGAAATAGGTTACAAAAATTAAAAAAAAACGGTTATAATTGGATAAAAATCATAGATAATATCAACCGGTTTTATAATTCCTTTTCCTTGTGATATTTCCTCATTCCTTCTAAGAAAGAGGCCCTGTAATCTATATTATTTCATTCTTTGTAGAGCATATTTCTTTGGCACTTCGAAATAGCAGTATTTTTTTTATCAGGCTAAAAAAAGAATTAAGCTGTGAATTTATCTACAATAGAAGGAAAAAAGAATGATTTTATTTCTTCTGTTGTACATTCATGTACAGGAAACTACAGAACTATACTTTCAGATATAGATTAAATGTTTGTACTATTGTGTGTTATGTAATATTTATAAACCTCAGAGGCTTGAAGTTACAACATCTTCATTAAAATGTAACTTTAAAAATTTCGCTGAATTTGATTTTAGAAATTTTCTAAATTAAAAAAAAAATTGATTAAGAATAAAATGGAACTGAGAAAAGGTAGCAACACATTGTTTAGCTTATGTAAGATTCATATAACCCATACTATAAGATATCTTACATTTGAGAATACAAATATAAGAATCGGCATATGATGACACTTATAATACTATCGAGGCCTTATTCCTGAAATGAGAAGTAATGAGCATGAATATATTTGGATCGCAAATGCAGAATAGAATTTATGTAACCAATCCACAAGCAATCACAACAATGAACAGAACATGATAGGATGGTGGTATTTATACAACAGTTGACTGATGGCTAACTTCTCACCATCCACCTTTCATGCCCCCGTATCCTCCTCCGCCTCCCATGCCACCACCGTAACCTCCTCCCATTCCACCTCCGTATCCTCCTCCCATGCCGCCTCCATAACCACCACCCATGCCACCTCCCATGTCGTATCCACCACCATAGTCCATAGCCCTAGAAAGAAAAAAAATATGATTTATAATATTAAGAATAGCTTAGAAAAATATACTTTTTTATGAAAAATATTTATTACAATTTTTTGAGGTTTTTTGGAACTAATATTTTTTTTTTTTTTTTTTAAAAAAAAAAAAAAAAAAAAAAAAAAAAATCTAAATTTGATACATATTACCAGTTAGAAAAAATATTTGGATATTGTTATGATCTCATGGGATTATAATATCTTAATCCTCATTATTAAAAAGGGATGAATATGAAATTACTCAATTTAAAATATGAAGTTATAAAACGTTTATCTTGGCTTGGTTTTATTAACGTCGCACTAGAAAGCAACACGAGTGCTGTGATATAAAACCATTTAGCACTACATTTAGGTATACAAGGCGAAATTCGAAGGTGTTCCAAAAAGTATATATAATTTTTTAATAACAGATGGCGTTGCTTAGGTAAATTTGTGTTAACACTGTGCCCTGCCATCTGTTAAATTGCGCCTAAACGAATATGTTATTGATTCATTGATTAGTTTTGATTGACGCCGCGACGAGTTATCATCTTCATTATCAGTTGTCATCATCGAGGAGGTTTGTATTCATCATTACGCACAGAAAACGAAGAAACAATCAAAACAGGTATTGATTTGGGTGTGTCTGCTCCTAAGAATGCGAAGACGATCTCATCGCCCAGATAAGTTATTACAATGATTGTTTGGGACGTAAAGGGCGTCATACTTATCTACTTCTGAAGAAAGAAAACTGATTTTTAGGTAGCGAGTTTGTAACAGATTTTCACACGTTTCCCCACTAACCTTTTGGGCTAATCTATGACGTTATTTTATTTAAATACATTGACTTGTGAAAAAACCTTGATTTATTTCAGTTAGCATCACTATGTATATGTGCAGCTAGTTAAGAAATTATAAAACTATTTTTATTTGAAGATTATGAAATAAATAAAGGCTCTAAATGTAATTTAAGCAATTGAAACATGATATTACGAGTACAACATGTTTATTATAATTAGGATTCAATAATTTTGAATAATATAATAAATGATTAAGTTAACAAAAGTATTAAAAGTAAATGAAAAATTACTATTATCAAGTTATAAGACTATTTGCCTAAAAACAAAAAAAATGTGTGAAAAATAATGTATGAGGTTTTTTTTCTAATAATCTCAAAGCAATATTTTTCATTGAAATGACCAGATGTTTAAGTTCAGTTACAGATATATTGAGCCTTTCTTTTACTATGGATACTTCGTGCATGGGCTGATGAAACGCTATTGATCATTAGCATAATGTTTACGAAATAATATACTCCGAAGTTTTCCCACAGGGTTCAAATTCGGACTTCGATTTGACCATGGCAAATCATTCAACTTTATCTTTTTTAAATCATTCCTGAGGGGATTTAGATGTATGGAAAGAAGCAATATACTGCTGAGTTATCCAATTAGCTCTTCGTAGTAAAGATCAAAACGGTGTCAGATGATCATATAGCATAGATTAATATTGTTCTTATCCGGAATTTGCTGTAAATCGTTCAATCCATCATGACTAAAGGATCTACAAGTCATTACTAATCCTCCTCCCGTTTGTAGACTGAAACATTATTTCGATTTCTTCCTCAAGTAACGCAATAGTGTTTGTAGCGATCAAAATTAAATTTTTTTTTTCATCAGAAAATATAATTTGTTTCCACTCATCGTTCCAGACATAGCATTTTTAACTTTCAGTCTTTCTTCGCGAAGATGTGTCAGTAAATTCGGTTATTTTCTTCATTTTCATCGATTTTGTATTGTTAATTGATTTAAGACTTTTCAAAATTATGCCATGTGAAGCGTGTTTATTAAAACGTTCAGAAATTTTACGAATCGAAAAGTTTTTTTTTTTTAGTGGATAATGAAATAATTCGGGCTGTCTTTTCCCTTCCAAATCGTTTTATTTTGTTTGAATAACCTTTTCTAATTATGGCAATGTGAATGGCAGTTTTAGAACGCTTCATTAACTATTCAGATTTAACAATACCATCATAACGCTTATTTCTATTTCAGATTTAACAATACCATTAAAAAATAAAATTTATCTCTCTTCGTCCACAGTTAACTCCTTACAACGAAACATAGTCAAATAACTTCTGGACAACACCACTAAAACCTGCATATTTTTTTTCTCAAGTAATAATTTATAACATTAATAACTCCATTTTTCTAAAATTACAAGAACATCCGTTTTATATGACGAATAATATGCTAATTTTCTCAGGTGGTCTTATAATTTCTTAACAGGACTTTTATTCAATTTTTAGAAAAATAAGTAGATCTTAATAATAAAATTTCGATTAATTTTTAAAATTCCGATTGGTACAGAAAGTGTTTCCCGAACCATTTTAAATACACACGCATAAAATTTGCATATTATGTATTTTTCTTCAGAAATGCATTTACTCGTCTTAAGTTTCTCTCGTTGAATTTCAAAAAATATTGAGAACAACAATGTCCTTAGAAAGTCATAGTAATAAATTAATGTTTTAATAAATAAATATTTTCCTCAAAATATAAAAATATTGGATAAATGAGACTATTACAGGTTGATTTGTTTTTGGTAGTAATTGCTTTGGCATTAAAATTCATTGCATATTAAAATTTCATATTATTCAAAGATATTAAGAGCTTTATATCTGGTAAATGTTTACTTTAAAATGTGTGGGATATTTTATTACAATCTATAACGTTTCAATTCAAAGTTATTTTTAGTATAAAATAATGATATATTTATATTAACGAAATTCTATATGATGCAATAATGTATAAATTTGATCTTATAAAAAGTTGTTTGCTTTTAGGAAATTCTTTTTCTGTTACAATCAAAGGATATTCAAATAGCGATCGGCTTATATATAAATATTATAAATAACTCAGTTTTGATAATTGCGAATATAAGCCTTCATTCTATCATGCTTCTCCATTTGTAAAAAAATGTGTGGAGTCCATTGATTCCTTAAGAATTATTATACATTTCCTTATAAATGAAATGGATAGTAACACACAAAGAATAAATTAAATAATAAACTTCAGGCAATCGGATTGCATCAATAAAATTCAGATTAATAAATGTACCAAAAATAGCTTTGAAAGGTCACGGCCTGTACATTTTATTCTATCATATTTCGAATCAAAATATATAGGTTAAAAAAAGGATGGAATTAAAAAAGGAAAGTAACCACGAACCAGAAATGTCGAAATGGTTCATCAAAGATGGAAGTGCAAAGAAAAGAACATCTGATTACACTATTATTACATGTTATATTTAAAAATGCATTATGGTTCAGTTACTGCAGAAGACATTATAACTGTTTTTATTGTCCTCCATATCGCCTAGATGGAACAATTGTTCTAAAAAGAAATATTTTTGCATATAGAGATAGAAGAATTATTGATCACAATAGATACTGATAACTAGAAAGATTATTTATTAAACAATGCTAATTTTTACCTTTGAGTCTGTCTTTTTACCTTTGTGTGATTAAATATTAGTTTTATTTTTATTTAATTATACTATGATTACAGCTCTTGCGATGACATATTCTAAAGCTAGAACGAAAAAATATATTGCATTTTTTAAATATTATTATAAAACGACGTGAATCCAATGATGTCTACCAGATTTATTTAATCCATTTAAAATGAGTTAACTGAAAAAAAAATCGCAATTTTAAAAAAATTAATTTGACCGATGATTATCGATTTGAATTCACCTTGGTAAATTTAGTTAAAAATATTTTTTAAATATATTTATTAATATGTTTCTATAGACACAAATTTTTAAGCATTTTTTAAATAGTTTTTCTCAGATGATTTTGATTTCTAATTTTAAAAACGAAGCACACATTTTTTTTCTAGAATTTTCTTCGTTGAAAATGCCACAGAATGTTAATAGGAAGTACTCGTGTAGAATAAATTACTTCAAAAATTCACATGAATTCCCATCTAAATTTAACAATTAGTACGTGATATACAAAACAATAGGAAATTATTAAAAATAGAGAAAATATGTTTTTTCGATTTTTGGTTTTTGTATTTTAATTTAGCTATGCATTTAATTTTTCTAATTTGGCACGTGTTCAGCTAAATTGATTCTTCAGTATTTATTTATCCTAATTTAAGTATTTTGTTTAGAATGATTTTTTAAAAAGAGTTTTTATTAAAAAAATTACATAATTCTTACACAAATTTCTTTAAATTAACATTAATTTCTATAATAAGGACGTGTTCTATTTATATTGATTCCCTTATAAACTCCGAAGAGAAAATTTCCATCATAAAATGAAAGCAATATATATATATATATATATATATATATATATATATATATATATATATATATATATATATATATATATGAGTGTGTGTGTTTTTTTTTTACGAGTCCTTTGGCGACATAAATTTGTTTTTAGAAATTACCAATTAAAATGAAAGATACTGCTATGAACTATATATATCGGAGAGATATAGTTATTTTAATCAGTTAAAGTTTTTGTTAATTTATTCTGACATGCAAATTGAAAGTTTAGAGAATAGATAAAAAGTACAGTAATGAAAAATGTATAACATCTAATCTCTTTTAGATGCTTTCATTTATTTTTAAACTTGAGTTTTATCTTTTCATTTAAGGAGCATTGACACGAAAGCTTTGTTTGTGATTCTTAGTTATTATATTCAGGACAATAGAAACTTTTGTCAAAGTCACTTTTGAATGAATGTTCTACAATCTCAAAGGTCAGTATGAATAGATGTAATATGTAAAGTATTTATTACTTTCACATCCAAGATAAAGAATGGAAACTATCTTTTTCTTTTACTTATAGGATAAATATATTTATTATGTTTTAAAATTACTGTTACCATTGCTTCGTAAAGACGTAGTTAGTTCAGAAAATGGTTGAATGCAATAGATGAAATTTACAACGATTATTTTAATCCGATTTCGAATAAGAAAATATGAAAAAAATTATAAAAATAGACCAATAAAAAATAAATTATTAAATGCAAAATAAAGGTCAATGACTCTTTTTGTAAATGAAGACATAGGCAATGTAAGACGAAACTTATAAGACGATAACACATAGCATTTCTGATCGCAAAATATAAGATAAATATAATTTATTATGGTTTTTTGACCTTTATAACTTGAATATTTCTATGTAAAACAGGGCAAAAATAATCAAATGAATATTTTGTAACAATTGTATATAAATTTAGCATATATTCTTGTGCTATAATTTTAGAATTCTCAGAAGTCTTTGCAATTCGTAAATATAAGAAAAAATCCAAAATTTATTTTATATTTTATTTTAATACCATTTGAATTCTACTTTTTTGGAGTTTTACAACATTTTGAATATGTTTTATTTATAAAAAGTTTTGCTTTCAACCTTTAATCTAAATTAAATACGTATGTTATGTACATTATATATAAGAAAAATATATACTGCAAATTGATTATTTTAGCAATTTTGAATTTTTTAAATAAAATTTGAAAGAAAATTAAATATGAAATTTAATTCAACGAATGAATAATTATTTTGGTGATTAATTTATAACTGCAGTACATTATCCAATAAAAATTAATAACGTTAAGAAATTTTAACAAAAGGAAGATTTCATAAGATTCATAAAAACTCACAAGTTTTTTTTCTAAATATTGAGTAATTTTACTGCTCACAATTTTCTTTAATACATTCATAAAGTGCATTTTTGAATATTTATTAGTCATACATTTTTTATTGAAAAACATTTAAACTATATTTGTTTCAGATGAACTTGTAGATTTTTTCCCTTACGATTTACATTTTGATATCTGTTTAAACCGGACGAAATTTATTTATGAATCCTGCAGTAAAATACATATTAATGAACTAATTCATTTACTATAAAATAAAAGATATATTTTGTTCAGTAATGTTAGAAAATAGTCATTTCTGTAATTTTCTTAAAAAAATATTCTCATAATTAAGTAATTTTTAACGAAAAACTACTTATTAATTTTAATTTATGCATTTACAAATAAATTTTTAAATAAAACTTCCGGAAGTAGGCTGTACAAAATTGTGAAAGTTTTAAAAAGGCTTATAATAAAATGGTTGTGAAAACACTATACTATAAGTGAAAAAAGAAATAAGAAAATATATGTTAAAACTCGCATGCTTTTCATTTTAAATGAGATAAAAATAACCGATACAATTTATCTTTTCTTCCAACTGGTTTACCGGAATGAATATTTTAGTAATTCAATAAACCCTATTCGGTTACTTCGCTTCCGAAGTAATAATTCATTTTGAGGAAGAGCATCTGGAAAAACTACCCCTAACTACCCTTCAGAAATGCCAAAAATATTTCCTCTCTAGCGGTCTACCTGGCTACCTGACCTGGGAATTATATAGGATACTGTTTAATATTCGGGTCATGAGGATATGGTTTCAGATAAGAACACGAGCAGGAAGAAAAGAATCCTTATTTCTCATAACGAATTACTTTTACTTCATGTAGTAATTGAATCATTCTTTTTATCCGTAAGGTACTCCCGTGCATCATTGAGAAATCGTCAATAAAGGAAGTGATATCCTTTAAATTACAGTTCTAAGGAAATCATTAGCATTGAATTTCTTCTTACTTTCTGCAGATACTCGGTCCAAGAAAATAGAATGAGTCTTTTATTAGATAAAATATTTTTTTTCCAAATAAGCATCCATTTCTAATTAAAGCATTTCAGAACTAAGAAAATTAAAAATTTGTTTATGAAAGTTAGCTATTTAAATACGTCGCGTATTAAATTAGATTTTATGGTTTCACTCTGGGGCGATTTCTTTAATTAGAGCAACATCTTTTTATTTTTAAACCAAAAACAAACGATTTCCTCTTCTCCTTTGAAAAAATAATAAGGATGTTGAAATAATTAATAATTATACGTATTATCAATAGTTTAACTATTTCTCTAAGACAGGCATCTATCTCAAAATAAATTATTTCGAGTTGCATAAAAGTAAGCATTTATGATATAAAGATTAGTTGCATAAGGAAAATACGTAGAATTCAATTAAGAATTTTATAGTTTTATTTTGTAGTAATGGTGAGGCTTAAAATATATTCACATTTGTTTTCTAACTAAAAGCTTTAGATATTTTTTTTTTCTGATGCACAAAATTAACAAAAATATCTAGAAGCTGAGTTTTCAATTTAATCTGTTAATTGAATTGAAACTTTCAATCCGAATAGCTGAATAAATCACAGAGTTAAATAAAACAATAAAAAATTTGCTTCTTTTTTAATTATTTAAGATGCTAAATTTATTCATATAAATTTATAATTTATCTATAATATCGTATTACGTGGGAATTTATTTACACAAACTACTTTTTTTTTAATTCAGAAACGAATTGAATTTTATTTTCTATTCAAAATTCTCTTCACGTTATTTAAAATTAGAAAATTATTTTCGTGATAAAGATCACTAGAATCAATGGTTTTTTTCTAATGAATAACTCTCCGTGTCAAACAAAATAAAGTTTTGTATCACATTTTAATTACATTTTCTAGAGCAATACATTCTTCTGTGGCTTTTTAAAACTTTTATCTTTTCAAATGTTTTCGATTTACAACCAGTGTATAGTCCTACTTATAAATTCAAAAATTGTGCATAAGTTAAAATTACTAATTTAAAGATCAGAGTATTGTTCTTTTAATATTTAAAAATTCGATCAAATATCAGTATAATATGCATCCATTTTTGTTGCCTTGTATGTATTTCTTTCCAATTTTTATATCATACTATATGGACAGGATATGAACCAAATATAGTAAATATATAAATTTAAACTTTTGATGGAATACTTATAATTACAGAGAGATGGAGTATGATAGCTTAAAGTATTTATTTTTGCTGAATCAAACTTTTGTTCTCTTTCATTTAAACAATTTAGTTAATTATAATAAAATGGCATTAGTAAAAAAGGAGTAAAGATCTTTGCTATAAAAAATGATAATGATAATTTTTAGTTACAGATTTTAAATTTATATTATTTGAAAAGTTAAACATCTTTTGATCATTTATGGATTCAATATGGACTTATTTTGAAAAAAAAATATTTAAAATTGTTTTTAAGCTTTCTTATGATAATGTTTCATGTTGGTTCATATAACATTTTTATATGCAGGACAATTGAAATGAAAATGTAAATCTCTGGAAAATGATGCTGACGGATCGATTAAATGT
The DNA here is from genome assembly GCA_019974015.1 of Nephila pilipes. NCBI lineage: Eukaryota > Metazoa > Arthropoda > Arachnida > Araneae > Nephilidae > Nephila > Nephila pilipes. The sequence continues at coordinate 63,109 of BMAW01084288.1, read as the reverse complement.
TTTTTTTTATTTTAAACTTCCCCCTCCAATCGATACGAAAAAAAAAAAAAATCCCATACATATAGTAAAGCAAATATGTATAAACCAACAAGAGAATAATCATAAGAAAGTGTAATATGAGTTATTCGAAAAAATTTCCTTTCAACTATCATCTGGGGTGTCTTCTTGACTTTAGATTTAAATTTACAGTTTCTTCCCACTCGAATAAAACGTTCCTAATGCAAATTAAGTTAACTTTAGAAGTGGAGTGAATAGATATAATCAAATAGTATAAAAGTGAGGGAGAATTGAATTGTGATAATAATAATAATAAGGTTACGATAATATTGGAAGGATATAGTGTGATGTGTGCGGAAGTCTTCTGGAGTGAAAAGTTGATTTGGATGGATTGAATTTTTAAAGGAGGTACTCGCATCGTATTCCAGTAAGTGTATTCTTTGATATATTGAAATGTTTAGTACTCGGGGCAAGGGACTGAACTGTGAAGAGCATCTCCTTCTATTAGAGGGTTAATAAAAATTATTTAAGATGGTAATTTATAACTCTACTTTCTTAGTGCTTGAACTTAAGTTAAAATTTAGATCTTGTGATTTTGGTAAACTATATGAGTAAACGAGATGGGTAATAGGACCCAATCACCAACTATTTAAAACAAATTCCTAAGAAACAAAAATTAGTCCCACTCGTGAGGTTTTTACAATCAGTGCGTGGTTTAACGTATAGTTCAATGCCTACACTTTTACAATTCAGTCCTTTTGTCATTTAATCGATCTTTTTGAAAATATTGCTAGAATTAAGAGAAAAAAGTCATTTAAAATTTTTACAATAAATCAAAATATTTTGCTTACTCATAAGGGACGTGCTTAACGTGCTCTTGGAATATAGGAATGGGCAAAGGCAGAGGAAGAGGAAACAGGATTTTCTTTCCTGTCAGAGCGTTGGCTAACAGAAGCATTTTGGCGATTTTCTTCAGTTTCAGCTTATGACCAGCTTCTGCGGAACGGAACATACAGGAACTGAGCACTATGGCAACAAGAAGAGCAACAAAGAGTTTCCGTAGCATCTTTAAAGTTTTCTGCAAGAAAATAATGGTGAAAATAAAATTAGAAGCATTTATTTAGAAACCGAAACGATCAAAGGGAATAAAAACATTTATCTACAATATTTTAAGCCATTCATTGAAATTTCAACATTTATATTTGAACTTATATGTAAAGGCATACTTTTCATAATGGAGTGATCTTGGTTCAAACTACAAAATGGGTAAAATTTCACGTCCTGTTTTGAAAATGACATCTCGATGGTTTTAATTTTGAAAATAACCTACTTAGTTTGTTGTAAATATAATTTTAGCCATGAGCTATTACCTTAAATATAAATAAATTACTTGAATAAGATGTAAAAATGCTGCTTTTGTGAAACATAATAAGCTCAAAATGTCACTTTTTTAATGAATATAAATGCATAATGCTACTTTTGTAATGTGTATAAGTGTAAAACATTTCTTTTGTAAGGTATATATGTGTATAATATTACACTTCTGTAATGTTTTCACGTACAATCATGCTGCTTTTATAATGTATAAAAGTTCATTATACTATTGTGATTAGCATTATATAAGTTTTCATGTATATGGGCATAATGATAATAATTACAATTGCTCTTTTTTACAATTGAAAGGTTTGACTAACATTAATTGTAACATTATTTAGTGAATTCTAATAAATACAATAAAGAAAAATAATTGAAAATCCAAAATAGGATAGTAGTATTACAGAGCACACAGAATAATGCACTATTTTCAAGGCTCTTTAAAATAAATAAATAAAAAAAAAATAATAACTCCTCAGAAATTTGATAAATGAAACACAAAGTTATTACATACAGATTTTTTTCACGTACAATCATGCATTAGTGAAACTAAGATTAGAATCGGCCTTTTTGTCTTTGAATAATTGTACTCAGAGAGTATATTCTTCAATTATTATTAAAACTTTCCGATTCAAATTAAAATCCATGAGCAATGGGTGATTATTTTTCTTAATTAGATTCCACATACTACAACATTTTGTTATTCGCATCATTAAAAAAAATAGGGAGAGGGAGATAAAAACCAGATAAATTGTTTTTAATATTCATATTTGAAAGGGATGATTAACCCCGAAATTCTAAATATTTATTTTTACATAATAATTTAAGTTTTTAAATTTTTTATTTCATCAAGCGCTTTAGGAGTGTAGAATATTTAATTTTTCTTACTTTCGTTTTAGAAGAATATCAAATATGCAAAAAAGAATTGTATGAGAAAATAAACAATAAACATCAAAAAAGGAAAGAAAAACATTATTTTTTTTATATACCCCCCCATCCTTTCTGTAGTTTAACTTGAAAATAATTGAATCAAATCTTATTTTAAATTTTTAATTATTCACCAGCCATTAGAAAAATAACAGCAGGCATATAAAATGCATAATAGAATTATGATTAGTAAAACATTTAATATTCTACTTACAGATGTAATGAGCCTGATTTTGGATCTGACTATTGTCCCGATGTTCATTCAAATGGTTATCGAAATAGTAGAAGAAATAGCTGATATTTTTAAGCAACTAAAAAGTATTCTTACTTAAAACTTAATTTTCCTATTTATAGCGCAAGTGCATTATGTTTGTGAAATTTTCGAGTCATAGTGTTCGATTTCTAATGTTATAACACACTTAAATATATGAAATAGTCAAAAACAAAGACCCAAATTGTTTTCAGTCTTTTTTATTTACATGATTAAAACATGAACTACTTTTCGTTATTTAGAATTTCAATTATGATTTTCTTTAAAAATGTCCGGTTTGTAAATCTCTTTTAATTCACTTCTTGATTTTATGCTTTAGAAATCACCATGTTCTTAATTTTATAATTTTATCTCAGTCAATTTTTTTACAATTTATTCCAATTTTTTTTACATTCATGATATTATGCCTTTTTTTATATATAAAATTACTTATTATACGTTATTCACACATGGTAAATATTAATTATACAGAATTTTTTCATTTAATTTACAGTGAATACATCAAACACGGTAAAGGTATTTGAAGAAATTTGAAACTCAAAAGAGTTACATATGTTTGCTTTTAATCTAACGCAAATCATGAATAAATTTTATAATAATATAATTAATATTAAAGTTATTTTATAAGAATTGTTTTAGATAATTTTCCGAAGGTAATATCAAATTTTGCCGTATGAAGCATAACTTTTTTTTGCCACAGTATAACTTTTTGTACTACACTAAGTTTTTTGTTTGATAAAATATATGAAAAACAAAAACATGTAAGTTATAACCATAGAAATATTATTTTAATTCAGAAGAATTTAACTATTAGTTTCAATATCATGAAAAACTAGAATAATATTCATACTATTAAAATAATTTCATCTAAGGGTTTTTTAAAAATATTTTTAAGGGTTTCCATTAAATTTTGATCAATGGTATTTAACATTGAGAATTGACAGACGTTGTTAGAAAATTAGAAATAATAAACTGTTGCCTTTAGAAAAGTATCATAACAAAAATAATTGAATAAGTCTCAAGTTTTTTGAATGCCAGTGAATTATATATATATTTAAAAACTAATTAATGAATATTTTAACAAAACTTTAACAATTACGGTTTTGTTTTGCAATACTTAAAGCAATTAAAATATCTAATAATTGAAGAACAGTAAACTGACAATAGTGAAAGTTTTGAAGGAAAAAAAACAAACAAAGAAATAAAACTCAATTGAACGAGAATTTCAGAACAATTAAAGATTTTTAAACATAATATTTTATTATTTATTATTTTATTACTTTCTAAATGATATTTAACAAATAAAAAACGGAAGGAAAAGATGGAATGTAAAGAAGAGAAAAAAATTATCACAAAATGATTTTAAAATGATTACATTTTATCACAATTTTTTTTATGATTTTCAAATAGTTTCTTTTTCTTCAGGGTTATTTTTTAATAAGAATATTTTTTTTTAATTTTCATCCAATAATAAGCATTAAGGATTTTTTTTTTTTAAAAAAAGTCAGCTTCTTTTTAAAAAATAAAATGTTAGTTTTTTTTTTCTTGATTTAAACTATAAAAGAGTATTTAATTTATTTATTTATTTTATTTTCATACTTTACTTCCAGATTAAAATAATTTCTTAAAATTATAAAAAAATTCAGTTAAACATTTTCGAATCGAGTTTAAAAATTAAACAAGAAAATATTTTAGTTTACTGAAAATGGAAAACTTTCATAACAAAGAGACTGGAATTTGAACGAGGATGCTTATTACAATGAATTGTATCTAATATTAATAAAAGTAACTTTTAGCTAACTACATTTATTTCAAAAATAGCCATATTTCTATTTTTTAACATTTAAAAGGCATAAAATCAAACTTAAAGGTCTCTGATGAGAAAAATTACGTACAATTTATCGAAGAAAAAGTAATTTCTATAAAATTTATGAATGGAAAAATAAATAATAAAATCCTCTTTTCTGAAAAATATTTTTCCATAAAAAGCTATAATTTGAAATTTCCTAAAAAAGCAACAAAAAGCTAAGCATCCTGTCTCTTAATACATCAAATGCAACTAAAATAATGTTAACATTATTATCAAAAAATAAATTGAATGCTTCTTACAAAATCTTTTCTTCAAATACGAAAGACTCAAATAAATCCTTACGATGTTTGGATGGTATATATCCCAAAGAAGACGAAGAAGAGAAAGATTCTTTTCCCACTTCCAAGAACGTCCAGCTAAGAACTGACCAAAAATCTGACGCGCTGGTCCCTTTTAAAACCAAGAGCCCCTCGTTCCAAAATCGGAAGTTCTTTGAACTATTCGTCACTGTAAAGGTGAAAATAAAAAATAAAATAAAAACAACATTAAAATTAAAACTCTGCTGAAGAGGGAAGCTAAAAAAGTAGAACAAAAAAATAGTTGGGATCTTGAACTGAGCAACGAAGCTCAAAGAACCATTTGGAATTAAAGTTAAAAAAAGCACATAGCGCGCGAAAGGTTGAATGCTAGGAGAAAGCACTCTAACTCCGCCTACGAGAGCCGAGAGTGGTTGTTCGGAGTGGGTCAGCTCGAACTCATCTTTGAGTTGATTGTTTTGCTTTTTTTATTGCTTCCCCCCTGAAGATTCTTCCCAAAATGACATCCCAGAGATGCTTAACCCGTATAAGAAGATGATTGTTAAGCAATAAATGATGCATTTTTAGAAAGTTATTCCCTTTTGGCATTCGAAGAGTTATTGTGAATTATGTCATCGTTTTGAATGGCCTTAGTTTTAGTACCTCATGAATTTTTACAGCGTGTGAAATTATGCGTGAAAAGTCCGTGCCTTCACTTTTCGATGTATATCTCAGAGATATAAGGGAATATTTTTTTTCTGTGATAATTTTCGTATTTTTGTAATATATGTTAGGGGAAACGAATAATTTTCCAACTAGAGATTTTTGTATTTTTTAAAGGTATGTTTTTAAATTAGAGCTTTGTTTTATATAAACGATAAATAGTCAGAATCTAATTTTTGGGAGTTACTTAAAAGATTAAAAAACTTTTGATCATATCAGAATCTGAATTAAAATAATGGAGATAAGTCAGGGTATTTTTTAAGAATTGCTTATTATTTGAGTTAATTAATTTCTTTAAATTTAAAAAAAAAAATCTTTTAGAATGTTCGGAATACGGAAATAAAGTAATGAAAAAAAAAACATGTTGTAAAAGAATAGGAAAACCTTTAAATTCTGTTTTATAGATACCAATTTTTCAAAATGGCTTTGCTAGTGAATTAAATTTTAATGTTTGTATTACGTTGTATTTTAAAATTATATCGTTTTTCTACTCTGCTAACGTTGTAAACATAATAATTTGACCGCTTAAAATTCAATAATATAATTAAATAAAAAATATTTAGTAAATTGAAAGAGG
>BMAW01084288.1:0-42134 GCA_019974015.1 Nephila pilipes | reverse complement strand
TTATTTATTATTTGATTATTGTTTGGTTTTGACCAAGAATAATCAAAATCCAAGATGCGTACAAAACTCCAAAATTCGAAAAATGAAAAAATTAAACAAATACATTGAAACAAAGATAAATAAATATAAACTGAAAAATAATTTATACCCATACAATACAAACATTAAAAACATACTTTTTTAAACTAAAAAAAATAACTTTTACCTTCAAACAAATTTACTGGTCATAACTCATTTCAATATAGCATGATATTACCTTGTTTGTAACCACCAAAGCTATTGACTGACTGTACAAAACAAAAGAATTTACTAAACCAGGTGAAATAAGACACTAAAGGATTAATCTCACAAGACGCTGCTTTCTGCTATTCTTCCCCACATGGTCTTTAGTGAAACTAAGTTTCGAACTGGAAGTCTTTAATTAATTAGTAACGATTTTAAACGGTTTATAGTCAATCCAGAATAATTAAAAGTCTTATTGGCAGTGGAATTGGGACGGGTTTAATATAAAAACATTCCTGGATCATTATGAATTTTTTTAATGGGAAACACAAAAACACATTAAAAATTCTACAAACTGGAGAAAAAATAGTTTTTATTCTCATATCACTCTCCAGAAAATCTAAGAAATACTACCAGGAAAAAAATTTTTACTTTCGTACAGATGTATTTATGTTTTTTTTTTTTTTTTTTTAAATATGGAACAAATATTATAGATATGTTAAATAAGTGAGTGAGTGAGAGTTGAGTTTTATGGCGCGGCGCAGGAGCTAAATCAGACTATTCTGCAATAAGATTAATTAAATAGAAAACACCCCACACACAAGAGCCTTAATCAAACTTTCAACACGTTTTAATCTTTTAATTACATCTCAATAACTCCGATTTTAATCGTATCGATTGTTACCATGACAACGCAGTAGAGATGACCAATGTGATTGTTTATTAACGCAGCACTTACAAGCAACACGACGGCCATTGACGACGAATTTTAAAATTTTGAATCTCGATCAAGTGACAAATGACTGCATTCGAGATAGCACCTCCCTCTTCAAACTTCCGTATCCCGCCTACGGGAGGACTTGGAGCTTCGACGAAAGGATCTTTGATATCATCAGGATTCCAACTAACGACTCGACAGAAACAAAGACAGCCTCGAACGGCGACGGTGATAGCTTGACTACTACGGCCACTTAGAATTGACTAAAGAGATTGCTTTTGGAGAAGGAAATGAAATATTTTATAATAAATACAGAACAAAAATTGTACTAATGATGCTCATGATTAAATTTTATTTAGACGTCGATCTTAAAATCCAGAGTGTTTATTGATCATACATGAGTATTATTTTCACATTAGAAGTTGCAATAAATAAGTAAAACGTGAGTCGTGATGTTCCTTCAATTCGAAGTATCTAGAGATGTAATATTGTGGTCGTAATAACCGAAAGGTCATGGTCGAGGGCGCGACAGGCGTTGTTTCTGTCGAGTAACGGATTCCAGTCCTCGTCCACTAAAGACCCGGAGTGTAACAGGGTTGATGCATATTAAATCTGCCGAAGCTCAAAGTGTTCCCATAGGAGTGGTTTGAAAATTTGGATAGAGGGTGCTAGCTCAGTTGTAGTCCTCGTCATGTTATAGAGGTTCAAAATTACGTGATCTGTCGTTAATAGCCCTCGTGTTGCATCTAAGTACGATGTATATAAACAATTAGTCTATCAAAGGATCAAATAACCAAACTCTTGCTACAGTAAATATTAAATAATTATTTTTATTACTCGTAAAACAAACTTATTTACAATTCTCAGCTTGAGAGATACAGCAAAAATATATCTCTACTTGAGAAAGACAAATATTTAAGAATTAAATGGAGGAAATGGATAAAATTAAAGCAGAGAGCTGCCAAAATTTAGTCAATTACAAATCCAAAGCTCTTTTGATGTATTTCAAATTAAATTATATACCATATAAAATTAGATACTATAGAAAATTAAGTCCAACAATGCCTCCTATTTTTTAGGCCCAAACTTAACTTAATCATTTACTCTTTCCTATTGACTGCTTCGGAAAGGAATGTTAAGAAAATTCACAAAAACTATAGATTTAAAATAACCTAATTTTTTTTACCTATTTGCATCAACTAATTTCGGAAGAAGACTGGAATCTCACTGGAAAAAAATAGAATCAATAAAACAGATTGATTGATTATTTATCAACGTCACATTTAGTAGCAACACGAGAACTATTGATGACGGACCTCATAATTTTGAGCCTCGGCCAAGTGACGAGGACTACACCGGATTTTAGCCACACCTAATTTCCACACACACCAACAATAGGAGCCTCCGTAGATTTAACTACATCAATACCTCCCTTTAGCAGGTTTAAAGTGGCATAAGAACTTGAACTCATAAAGTGACGAAAGCGACGCCGCCGCTAGCTCATAACCATGACCACTATCTCTCGTTGCCACATCAATAAAACAAAATAAATCATATTAAACGACGAAATAAAAAAAAATAATTACACAATTTCTGTGATTTTTCTCCCAATATCTAAACACAGATCACCACATAAAAATCTTTAAAGTTGCTACATTCCACAAAAATCTAATCAAAATAAATTAAAGTTTGAAAAAAAAAAAACCACAACTTATTTCCAAATATAAAAATAATGACAAAAATTAGGTCAATAAAAGGAATTTAAGCAGACACTAAATGAAACGTACGCTGTATTAGAAACATAGATTCTACAACACATCGCTATGAATTGAACCACAGAAATTAAAATTCATATTTCACCCCACATTCTATAGGAAAAAAGAAAACTTTTTTTTTCTGGAATTCAATCTGGGTCGTGTTGAGAAGGAAAATTTTCAAACTCATCAACGCGATAGCGAACTCAAGCGACAACAATGCCATTACTTGTCCTCTAAGAACCTATTTCCTTTCCAAAAATTGAGGAAAAACATTTCCTGTTTTAATCAGCAACGAAAAAAAATTAGGAACGCGGAAAGTATCGATTCCCAATGACAGAAAATCATCAGTGCATAGCAGGAGTGAAAAATCATATCGAACCCGGACCTAGAAATAGGATTCTTTTGAAACACTTCCATAGTTTGATGAGAAATTGGGCTTAATTCATTGGAAACGCGGTTGCGAAAATAAAAGTAATTTGTTGCTTTACAGGAGGTGATTTTCTATCAGAGTTTTTTTTAAGTAGGGAGAAGATGTTGAATTCAATAAATAAATGTGAAACTTAGTTTATAAAATTGAATTTTGTTGCAAATAATTTAGATGTAGGTTATTAATAAGACTTCTAAAAAGGTACAAAACTACCAAGTCGAAGGTCATCAAATTGATGATGAAAAGAAAGAACACATTCTTTTTTTAAAAATTAGATTGATTCCGTACTTTTCTTGATTCGTAAGTTTTTTAATGGATTTTAACCACTTGACGTATAATTTAATTCTAATAATCCTTTCATATCAATAAATATTCTATTTCTTCTTAAGTATCGCAATTGTTACTAACCCTGATTCTACTTATTGTAAAACACGAGAATTCTGCAATTTTTTACTGCTTCATCACCAACCTTACTAGAGGAAAAGAAGTTAAACTAAAAGAAATGATAGCAACTTTTGTAAAGGAATATTTAAATGGAGTGTAGCACTTGTATCTAAAATCACATGCTGTGAGTTACGAGCTCGTATCTATAAATGGAAAAATTTTACTTTTATAAAATATTCTATTTTCTATGCTATTTTTATCAAACGCTAAAAATAAATTTTAAAATTTCATTAAAAATTTATAATATGTCTTTTGCAAGTCGAAATTTGGAAGTATTAGAATGCTAAATAATTATTATTAAGGATTTCAAGAATTATAATAAAAATTACGAAGAGGTTTTCTGTCACACACATATTTTCAATTGTAAATTTCAAGCACAAAATATTATAAAACAAACATTTTTATAATCTTGCTTATAATTAATATTTGCATGTCTTTAAAAATAATTTTTGATAATTAGGAATATAGAATAATGAGTGAGTATTAAATTAGTCTCTCTATTTGAAAAACAATTCTATTTATGAGTAGAAAAAATGCTTTGCTTTTTTTCTTATTACGAGGGAAGTTCCGGAAGTAAGTTTCGTCATTTTTTTTTCACACGGAAACTTTATTTCAAAAGAAAAACAACAACATGCCATCATGAACTTTACAACTTGCAATATTTTTCAACATAGTCGCAATTGACATTGAGACATTTATCGTAGCGTGTAATCAGTTTGAAGAAGCCCCTCTAATAAAACTCGGTGCCCCGAGTTGCAAGAAAGTTTAGCACAATCTGCTACTCCTCAGCATTATTTTGTATGGATTTGAGCATGACTAATACTCAGTGCCGACGCCATGTTTGACACCGAAATGCGCCTATCCGCTATCACCATGTCCTGTCCTCTAGCAGTGTTGTTTTCCTCCGAGGATGTGGAGAGACGACCACTTCGATCTTCATCCTCAGCATTCTGCTTTTCTTCACAGAACATGCAGCACCAGCGTCCAACCATTTGGCAAGACATGACTTGTTCCCCATACACAGTCTGTTGATGCTCATGGATGATGGACACACTAGTCCCACGTTCATCCAAACACCGGATAACAGCACGCACTTCTATTGCCAACCTCGTTGTCAGTTACGTCTCGGGCACGCCGATATGCTGCTACTCTCCTTTCTTCGTCGCTCTGCGCATGCGTTATTCTTCCTCCTCTGGTACTACTTCTGTCGGTGAACCATCGATGGGTGAAGATTCTTATGGTGGTTGTATACTTAATCTGGTGTACCATGTGCTCTTTCAAAAAATGACGACACTTACTTTCCGAACACCCCTTATTTAATTTTTGTTTGATGCTCCAGCATAATTCAATACAAATTTACGTTCTCTCAATGCAGAAAAAGCAACAAGCATACTTCCTTTTACATTTTCGCTTACAATTAATTAATATTTGTCCTGAATCTCTATTATTCATCATTTAGGCCATACTTATGTCTCTGAAATAATGAAAAAAAAAAAAAAAAAAAAAAAATGAAAGCTGTATATGATAAATATCTTGAGAAACCAATTCATGATCGTGTAAAATTTAAGATCTTGAAAATTTTCTGGCTGCCTTTTTCTTTCCAACTTAGAAGTTCGCTAACCAGAGTCATGTAGTTATAAACCATGGCCATCAAGGGATAGTTATTTGAATATTAAGGCAGTCAAATCTTTTTACTATGTTTATTCTTGTCAAAGAATAACATAAAATTAATATTGCTATTACGAATGGGGAGAATAATCTTTTTCGAGTCCTCAACCAGAGTATCAGAAAATTCTACTCATCTGAATAACTGCTAAAATAGATCCGAATTAGGAACAAATATACTGGATTCAATTTTAATCTAATGGATTCAATTTTAATTAAATGTCTAATGACAGAGGGTGCAAAATTGTGTTAACAAAAAGTTTCCCCATCTTCAAACACCTCGCAGCACATAAAATCACCTAATGTCACTATCTGAATTATCTGATCACTGTATTATTCTCTATACTTCAATATACAGCAGTGTTAATTTACATGAGTCACAGTTCATTTACAAGCTTAGGTTCTAAAATCAAATACAGAGAAGTCAAAAAGTTTAGTTAAAGAGTAATGCTCGTGATAACCGTTACATAAGGATTCACTTGCTTCGTCGACCCCATAATTCAATATTTTAATTGCTGGACTATCATATTAGCTCAATGTTAAAGTGAATGAACTGCAATATATTGCAACAACTGCATTGAACTAGAAATATATAGAAATATAAGCCTTTCGTCGGTTAACACTGATTCGATACAATGAGGTAATTTTGTTTTGCAAAATTTCGCATTGAATTTTTTTGCCAATCGCCCTGTTTCTTATTTATTTAATGCATTGTTTTACATTCATAGACAAAGAAAGTTTGTCCCCAGAAGTAAGCAAGGTACTTAAGTGCTAATTATAAAATTGCTTCTTCTCTTTTAGGTGTGCAAATTATTAAAGTATCAGCCACTTCGACACCAGTGATGTCAGCAGACACGTGACTGCAGCAGTTCTCCCAAAGCGTGCAATTTTGATTCTAACTAGTATGTTTAGGTTTAATTTATTGCATTGAAATTTAGAATGCCTTTGAGAATGAAACGAAAACTATTTGAATTGTTGACTTCTTTGAAAGGAAGTCACATCGCGCAAATGTTACAGTTTCACACTGTTGGGTACAAGGAAGTTATTTCTCACAACAAGAAGGTCCAGGGAGAGCTACACGGACTACAAGTTGGGAAGATCGAAAAATTGTTAGGCAAACGCGAAACACACCAATCGTTACAATTCCAGACATTATGTGAACAGTCATACCCTCTCTGTATCATCCTGTAAATGCCAGTACCATTAACAAAGAACTGCATACTTCTGAACTGCTTGCTCGGAGATAATTATAGAGATTTCCTCTGGCACTACAATAGCGTCCCCAGAGACTGCATTGGTGCTCCCGAAAGAGCAACATGGAGCCATGCGTAATGGTAGCGAGTCATCCTTAGTGATAAATATCACCTTTGTCTTGGCGAGAATGATAACTGCATTCGTGTGTGGAAGCAGCTAAGTCAGAGCCACAAAGGACTATTTGCGGCCACTCATCACACATTCAGAGAGTAGTGTGCAATGGTATAAGGTGCGACTTCATACGATGTCTGATCATCGTTGGTCTTCATCAGAACTACTTTGACGGCCCTGAGGTCTTCGGTCAGTAGCCATTCCTTTTGTGAACGCCCACCCTAGTCCTCTGTTTCAACAAGACAATGCCCACCGAGTTCTCACCGCTAAAGACGAGTTCCCACCCCTACATCTTAAGAGCTTGCCTCACTATGTCGTGGCCAGAAACATCGCCAGACCTGTTGCTCATACAAAACGAATAGAATTCTATAGGTCGCTCTGTTAAGACTCCAGCTCTGGCATAAAATTTAGAAGATCTGCATACCAAAGAATTAAATTAACACCATTAACTTCGATTCCTTGTCACGACGTGCGGCAGAATGCATTGGAAATAACATGCAATTCAGAATTGTAATTATTTTGTATTTTGACCAATAAGTTTTGTCATATATACGCCTAATTTTTAATAATTTCTCATAATTTTTTGGAGAGTATTTGTACTTTCAAATATCATTTGATTATTCCTTTTAGATGTAAATTTCTTTATTCAAGTGAGTGTATTATGTGAACCCATAACTAAAAGACTAAAAAAAAAAAAAAAAATGAATGGTGTGAGTATAAAAGTAATTTGGTCAAATTTTGGAGCACGTGTAAGTCATTATGCATCATCAATCCTTATAATGGAGTATTTAATGTCCATAATATGACAAGCATGCTCCTTTGCATGAGCTTACTTTGAAAATTACTTTAGGCGGAAGCGTTAGTATCCTCAATCCGTTTGGAATGCGGGATATCGTAAAATGTTTAGTAATCAATTGATATTTCTTGCTCATAAAAAAACTCTATACAATTTTATATTAAAGTAAGAAGACCCAGGAGCTTTTTTACAGAAAGGAACTTTATATTTTTGTATGCCTCTTTATCAGTTATGTATATTATTATATTACGTTAATTAATATAAAAATATCTTATTGGTGTTTCGGGTTTTTCTTTACATACTTCTTTGAACTGAACGTAAGCATTAATTGCACTGTAATTGGCTTGTTATCCAGTGGTGATAGACTTACGTAAGTACCTATTTTATGTAATAAAGATAATTTATCTTTATGTATAAGAGATAACAGACATGCCTTCTGAATTCTATAGCTTTAACTCGTCTCCATAACGGAGCCTTCCGATTTCTGTAGCATTGATAATTGTCTCCGAAACGGAATCTTTCTAATATGAAGGTTTAATAATCTAAGCATTGTCTCCCAATATGATTAAAAGTAAAAATAGATCGCAGTAAAATAATTATTCTGAGCAAAGATACTGAGCTCTTAATTAATAATTCGAATATTACTTCAAGTTAGATTATCTTTCCTTATCACTATTTAATTCTATATTTATATTTAGAGAGATAAAGTGTTCATAAAATAATAGAATTCATAGTAAGAACTGTTGTAGAAAAATAAAGACAATTTACCGAATTTTAGTAAATGTTTCAGAAAGAGTAAAAGCTATGGTCAGTATTCGTTCTTAGCTCAATAATGAGAATATATGCCCTTTTATATTTTTGTATGAAAATTTGTATATTATAACTCTAAAATACTTATTTTTCTTTTTAAATATTTGATGAAAATATGCTTAGTTCACTGATTTACTCAGTTTTCAAAATCGTCACTATGGAGTGCTTACAGCGGTTCCTGGAATCGTAATTATTTTTTTGATAGGGTGTAACGTACACGAAATAAGGATACAATACGAGTATAAGAAATAATAAATATAAAAGTTATGAACAATGACATGTTTATCCCCCAGGAAAAAAGGTCGCTAAATATAGTTAATCTACATTCCAGCGATTTACTAATAAATTAACAGTAAAATTAAAAACTGCTTTTTCGCCCAGTTGAATTAAACGAGGTGTTGACTTATTATCTTCATCTTGTGAAACCAGGATTTAAACCAACAGTCATCCGGCCGCGAAACTAGTTATTGTGAGCAACCCACACAATGAGATTTCTTTACTATAAAAAAACTAATTTGGCAGGAGAACAAGAATCTAGAATTTAAAAAAAAAAAATCAATAAATGTTTATATGAAACGCTGGAGTTTAGCTATGATCTTGTCATTTGTTACAGAAGCCTTGATTTTCCAGTGTAATAGTAAATTTATTTATGAACTTCTTTATAATTATGCACTATTTTTACAGCTAATCCTCATCAGCTGAAAAAAATTAGGGATTAATAAGACATGAATGTAACGCTGTTTATGGATGTAACATTTTAAGACATTATACATACCACACAATTTTAACACATCGATCAATAACTCCCGAGACTAACCCAGAGATGGCGCTCGTAGTTAACCAGTAACCAGGTCTTTCTAGAGTACTAACCTTTGCTTGAAACGTGTCAAAATTTTAAGTCGATCGGACCAGGAAAAAGGTTTTTTGAAGTGAAGTGAAAAAGTTTTTTTCCAAGTGGGTTTTTTTCCAAGTGGGCCAAGTTTTTTGCTTTCGATGGAACAAAAACAGCAACGAGTCGATGATTCAGAAAGCTGTTTATCGCTATTTACTCGCAACAAAAAAGATTTCTTGCGGAAAAAAAAAAGATTTGGAAAAGCGTTGGAACGATTGTATCACCCTAAAAGGTGATTAACAAAAGGTGTTATGTTGATGAATAAAAAAAAATTTGCAAAAAAAATGTTGTTTTCAATGTTAGACTCGGGAGTTATTGATCGATGTGCTATAATATAAAAACCAATTTGATACGAGGGCAAGAAACTGAAAAAAAAATCAATAATTAATTTTTAGAAACACCAGAGTTTAATGCTATATTCTTGTAACTTGTTAAAGAAATCATGATGATTTCTAAACCTCATGTTCCGAAAAAAATGTAATGGTTCATACGCTATAATAATTTTTTCTTCACGAAATTCGAATATTATTTTTTCTGTTTTCCGTTAAATGTAAATCATAATGACTATCAACTTGAAAAATTTAGTCAATTTTCAAAAATATTTTTAATATATTTTTCCTTTATTATCTTATATTTGTAAAGGATAAAATATTCAAAAGTGACTTGCTTGCATTTAAATTAATCTAAATTATATAAAACAAAGGTTTCCAATATTCTGGTAACAACTTAAAACAGTTCAACAATAATTTCAATGTAATAATACATCTTGAAATCTATAATAGTGCTTTTGTTGTAAAAAAGACAACAGAGAAAAATATTTTAAAACAACATAATATTGTTTAATATACATAATGCATTTTTAAGATTTATAGTAATCATGATGTTTAAAAATTTATCCAATATTTATTTCATAATAACCTTCATTATCAGAGTTAGCGCAAGTTTCTTTCTATTTAATCTGCTTTTAGTATTAACGCTTCATGAAGATGACCAATTCGTACGTGGTCATAAAGTTTATAGCAACATGAAACCGCTACTACATTCGAATAAAATTCCAAAAGCGAGTAAGCAAAGCATCATTCCGCATTACCACAAAAAACTCAAAAAGGATATTTCTGAATTATCGAAACGAAACAATAATAAGACGCATCCTAATACAAATTTCGGAAACGATGAAAACAAGAATTTAGGGGCATTCAAAAGTGGACAATCGGGTGAATTTTCCTACGTTAACGACGAACGAAGAAACACATCTCACACTAATGAACTTCCAAAAAACAACACTCTAAAAGTAACGCCGTCTTATTTTGATCAAAATAAGGATACCCAGGAAACGAACACGCATTTCACACCAAACTCAGTAAAAAATAATTCATTGAAAGATCAGCCAGATATTTTAAACATTAATCATGAAAAAGAAATGAGTGATAACAGAACAAGGAATAGTGATGAAGGTTATAATATTACTCCCAATAAAACAACCGCAAATAATACATTGTATCAAAACTTTACGAATCACTCCTCAACTGAAAGCTCATCAACGTTCAGTGGAAGAAGTGAGACATATATCAACAATAATGATGCAAGTAATGATGAACCCTATGTGATCACGCAAGATACTACTACTTTAGATCAATATCACGATATAGGCAATATGACAAAAAGGTTCGGAAATTCTAAGCATTCAATAAACTCCTTTAAAAACACTAAAAACAGCGAAGATTTTGAATCGACAGGATACAAACTAAATGATGCATCTACCAACACAGGAGTTTTTAGAGACCAGCGCACCGAGGAAATTTCTCGATATTCTTCACATAGGGGAAATAATACAACTTCGAACAAACGTGCTGTTGTTCTTAAACGAAGTTTTGAAATGGAAGACACCTTGAATAATGCACGAAGAAATTCAGCGTATATTTATTTCCCAAAAGTCATAAACAGTGTATTTCCAAATAAGATGGTGTATAAAAAAAGGTATTTGGACGGTACTGTTCCTATTAATCAAAATAATATGAGACACATTTCTGGAATCAAAACTAGATCAAAAAATTCTGTTGATATTTTTTCAGATGAAAACATCGCTCCGATGGATCAGAATAATGTAAGATATTCTTCTGAAATCAAAACTAGGTCGAAAAATCCCGTTGATAATCTTTCGGATGATCGTTATGATGAAGAGTATGATGATGATGAAGATTATTTCAAATAATAATCAAATTTATAAGCTAATCAACAAACAAGAAATGTATGTAAATTGCGTTATCAATAAATGTATAGCCCCACACAATCATTGAAATAACGTATTGTTACAAATGATAGTTTAGTGCCTCAGAGAGAGTTGTAAAAGAAAAGTATGTAAAAGAAAATTACTAGTGTTGTAAAAGAAAATTATTCAAAGCAATTTTAGTTTTGCGAGCCATTATTAAATTATTTTAAATTGCATAAATAGTGAGGATGCTGTGTATTTTAAAGTTATTGTGCTATGAATTATTTGTTTCATGTACGCTTTTTAACCCGTTCACTACCAGGTTATCACAATTGATACGCTCGCGGTGGCTCTCCAGTGCCCAGCGTATCACAATAGATACGCTCCGGAAGGCCTTCTGCAAACCAGCGTATCAATAGTAATACGCTTAAAGGGAACGTTTTATTTGATTTTTTTAATATTACTAGATGGTGTTACATTAGCACGAAATCTCTCTCTCTTTCTATATATATATATAGGTTATTTGGAATGTTGACCTTGGTTATATGGGTTTGAATTTTACTGCTGGGTATTAGGAGGAGGGGGGGAGGGGGTTATTTTTAAAAGCACATATTGCGGAGTGGTTCTTTAAATGTAATGACATGATTTAAAGTGTGCACTTGCTTTCAGTTTACTTTTTTCTTTCTTCTTGCTTCTTAGAAGCTCGAAGGATAATTTATGGCCCTTTATGGGGGTTAGGGCCTTAGGTAGCAGATGCTCTCAGCTGTTCATTTCATTCAGTCGGTTTTTATTTGTAGCGACAGTCATGACGAAATGAAAGTGTTTATGTGTTTATCTGATACTGAGTTTTGCGAAATAAATGAATCTGACAGTAATGTTAGCGAAAATAATCCAAATCTATACATAGACATTAAAGTAAAAAAAAAAAAGGGGGAAAAGGACTAAGATATGCCCTTTGTTCAAAATCTTGCGTGAAACGTCAGAATATGTGTGTAAGTCATATGACGTTGGACCATTCATTGATTATTTTTATAAATATACCATACAGCAAAATAAGATTTATCTTTTATATCTATGTATTCCTTGTAATGGTACATCATTACACCATGAAATTTATGTAACATGTAAATATATTTTGTATTTTCTTAAAAGTATGATTTTTTATGTAATTTTATGTATAAAACATTCAATTTTCGATTAAATCATTTTTTCTTTTGCACATATTAAGTTAATGTATTTTAAATAAGATATGTAAGTACCAAAATATTTTAATGAATAGCTGATTTTAGAGGAATTTTTTTTCACGAATTAGGCTTAGTATCTAAATTCGTCTGGGCACAGAGTGACACTCCGCGGTAAGAAGCCGTGGACCCAGAGAAGCACTTCTTTTTTCTCCCCCTCGTAGCAAAAGGGTTAATCGACTCAAAAGGGAGATAATTATTCAAATCAAAAAAAGTAAAATCTTATTTTGGAGAGATGCTTGACGCTTTTTTTTAGTGGCTGCGATAGCCTAGTGGTCATGGTAACTCTCGTCCAGCGGTTTTCGTCGAGTCGTGGGTTCAAGTTCTGGGCCTATTTAAGACCCACCGTGTCGTCGGCTAATGCATGTTTAATTTGTTTAGACTCTACTTCCTCCCGTTGATGTGGGGTGGAAGTTTGGAGAGAGATGTGCCAGCTTTTGTGTCAGAGAATCGTCACTTGACTCACTTCGGTGTCGTTACTTGACCGAGGTTCAAAATTACGAGGTCTGCAGTCAATAGCCCTCGTGTTTCCTCTCAGAATAACGTTGATAAATAATACCATCCCATCCCATTGGAGCGATTTTCGTAATAACCCCCAAATGCACCTTTTTTTTTATTTAGATTTTATAGTGTTGCCAGGAAAAATCTGTATGGTTACCCTTGTACTAAGGACCAACTTGGGGGCTTATCACCCAAAAAATTCCTCATATCGCCAAGTCCTCCTAAAATAGGATGCAGCCAAAAATACTCTATTCATCATTACAACAGGTAATTATCAATACAAATGTCTTCAAATTGGAATGCGCACATTTAGGCCAAGGAGGGAATATATTCCAAAACTTGTCGTTAAGTTGATACAAGATGTTTAATATTTTTAATAATCGTCGTTAATATTTAAAAATATGTGTTATATTACATATCCTGTTATATAGTAATTCATGAAATTCACTTAGTTATAATAAATCAAGTATATTAACATAGTAATTATATATATGATTCTGATATACGAGTATTAGGTCTTTCATATAATTTAACAATCAAGAAGTCGCAAGGAATGAGATCTTTTGGACGTGCTAATAGGATTATTAGAGAAAAAAAGGGTTAAAATCCAGTATGAGTGCCTCTTGGCTAATTGTTAGAAAACTTGGCGACTTAAAAGAAAGATCGCCAAAATGGGTTTACGTAGGCAGTGATGTCATGAAGACGTTGCAAATGAAAAGCTAATCAAAATTTAAGGTTTACCATAACCTAAATCGTCCCATTTAAATCGTTTCTCTCGTAAAAGTCTCTGATCGCCAAGGCGTACCTGATACTTGTCTTGAACTGAAAAAAGGATTAATTCTCTATATTCGGCAACATACATAGGCAGTATTTATTTTATACTCTGACCAATAAAAGGACAAGTGTCAACCTGTGTGTTTCCTTATTTTAATGAGTTTAAAATCCAGATTTTTGCAAATAAGATAGGAGTAAGGTAAGGAAAAGAAAAACTTAGCATTTTACTCATTGTTATAATTTATTTGTTTTATATGATGTTTACAATTATTTAATAGTAACCCATTATACAAAAAAAAATTTATTGTTTCCTCTGTTAGAAGACCTCATTAGTATAAATTAAATTTGATTCATTTAATTAAACTTGTGAATTCTTAGTGTTTAAAATTGCTAATAATGAACTATACTTAAAGCACTTTAATTCAACTATTCTAACTCAAAAAAGTAAGAACCAATGGCGTTAATACCATTTGCAGATTCTCAAGTCATTACCTTTTGGTGTCTTAATGTTTCCAAATTTTCTAAAATCTTTACAAAATACCCCCAAAAAAATTGTTGCCATAGTGTTTTGGCCTATGAGATCGTCTTCGCCTCCTTTCATTTTCTCATCGAGAGGGGCAACTCGAAATAAAATGAGAACAGATCTCATATTTTTCATCATTTTGATCCTTTTGATTTGGTAACAAATGGCTGTCAAATCAAACTCAGTCAGTCAAATTTGTTTTGGTGTCTTTAAGAAATGGCAGTCCACAACGGTAACACCAACATGTCTTACAAACGCAATGTGTCACCAAAAACATGTACTTCTTGAACAACCCGTGCAGATAATGTGTCTAGTGTTCTAAGTATAGATATGAAACTGTTGACTTAATATTCAAATATTCCAGCTGAAAAATTAATGTTATGGACAAATAATTTAATACATGCTAACGAGGATCAGAAGAATGTTCTAAAGAATCAAATTTTTTCCAGTAATATCCCTTCTTGGTAAGTGTATTTGTATCTTATTAATTTTATCTTCAAGGTTTATGTAATAAAAACATAAAATATTACATTGAAAGATCCTTCAGAATATCTTAAAAATTTTAAAGTGACTTATATGTAGTTCTAAGCGATCTAGGAATAAATATTATTAGTAAATAAATTTATAAATTAATAATAGTTATATTTTAAATCATCATTTCTTTTCAAAATCGTAACGAATAACTTTAAGAAACCTTTATTTAACTTGCTACTTTCATATGTATGTAAAAGAAAATGTCTTTCCATTTCAAAATTTGTATTCGAACTTTTGTACGCTTCCTATCATCCGATAGAGCTGAAATTTTATATCCACATGTAACTGTGATGACAGTAAAATACTATAGTATGCTCAAGGATTGATTAAAAAGCTCCAGATTAAAAAGAACCAATGAAGTATAAGCCAAAAAACGTATTTTTAAATCAAGTTTTTATTTAAATGTGGACTAAAAAGTTATAACAATTTCTTAAATGTAAAATAATGTATAACTTAAAGGTTGACGAGTGTAAAACAGTTATAATATAAGAAAACAGCCCGAAGGAACGATAATAGTCATTTTTATTATCCAAAAAAACAATTAGTAAAAAATTGGTCATAAGTAAAGTTCACACTTCAAAAAAAACAAATGAAATTAAAAAGATGCTGCTGCATTTTAATAAGGAGTGTTGTTACCTTTGACGCTTCAGAACCATTTCCCATATTTGCTACGACATTGTGGATGAGTTCTAGGCTCAAAGAGTTCCAAACGTCTCGAAGAGCTCTTTTCAATTTTGGAACGGAGCTTGATTCAGATCGGTTGAGTGAGCAGGCCATGAATTCAAGAACTTCATTTCTGTATTTTTTAACAGTAACAGACACCGTCTTAAAGATATGGAGGTCCATTCGGTTCCCCGTCATGATGGGCAACCGAATGATAATAAATTTGAGGTTACATGAAAATTCAGAATTGAAAATATCTTTTAACTTACCAAATAAGGCACGGACTGCGAGGCCAATTATTTTATAACAATATAGGTTGATGATATTAACGAAAATGATCAGGAGATTTTATAATTACTTACTGAGTACGAAAATTATATAAAAATGCAATGAGTACGAAAATTATAATAAATGGCTGAGTACGAAAATGCCACCATATAAAAACGTTGGTTTTTATCTCGAATTATTTGCTCTTGAATACGTCAATTGAAATATTTAACATAAAGCCAAAGTTTCATCTTCAATTGATGATTTAACACAAGCTATTTCAAATAAATCACCACTATTTACTCACATTTTACGAACCATGCTTGACTTTTGGACATGAGTGAAGACAAATCGTTTAGAACTGCAAACAAGCATGAAAATACTATTCAATATGTCCTGAGTTTACATTTAGGGGACTGTTTTTAAAAATATGTTATTTAAATTTATTTAACCTAATTCAACTAAAAAGAACTATATTATCAATTTTCATGCATCTTTTTAATGGTTTTTCTTTAACTCATATTGTAATTTTGTCTTGTTCAAATCTTTAGAAACTTTTCCCTCCCATTTTAAAGCTCTGAATTAAGTTGAAATTTTCTCTTCATGATTGTTGTGGATGACAATACGATATTTTAAATAAAATAAATAAAAATTAATTGACTTAAACTCATAATTTAAAGAATTAAATTTTTTACCAAGTTTCTAGCCAAGTCGCCAAATGATCACCAATCCGTCGTTTAATAATAATTATTATTATTCATCATTTGCTTTTAATTTTAATTATATGTACTTAATACAATATTCGATTTAACAATTTAACCTTTGCTTTTATTTTGAATTCGCTTTTTTTATTTTTATATAAAATATTGAAATTTTTGTTTTAATTTAAATGAATAATGCTCTTAACCTTCTGTATTTTTTCCCTTCACCATCTGAATCTAGGAAATTTGTTATTTCTTACAGATTTATTGTATAAGCTAGTTGTAGACATTGGATTTATGAAAACTAATAAACATAAGTAACTATTTCCGTTTTCCAAAATTATTACGTTACTTTCCCCCCAAAACATTGCTGTAATATAATTTTTATATTAAAATTTTTCTTAAAACGCTTACTAAATTAACAAAATTAAGTGTGCCCTACCTTCCGAAATTAAATTCTCTAAACTTTGCAATTAACAATAGATATCGAATTTTATTCCCGATTCTGTTCTAGAATGCTTAATTATCTTCTATGTATTGATATCTTTTTAAATTGTTGTTTTCCAGGGGAAAAATATTTTTTTGTTTTCTTATTCTTCTTAATTCTAATAATTAAATCCGTACGTATAATGTAAAATTCATTTTCTATCAATATTTCAATTGAACGTATAATGATAGTAGACGTTGTCACATATCATGAAGTTTTTTATTTTTTATTTATTTATTAATAAAAAAAATGGATTTGCATTTAGTACGAACTTTAGCTTCTGAGACTCACATTTTAAACATACAAAACAAAGTTTTAATTTAAAAAATTCACAACTCTTCGCTTAGTATTCCAACTATCTAAGAATAAAACAGCTACAACAAACAGATAACATGCCTTTATGGTCGAAAAAAATCTGATATATTTTGAGTTGAAATAATTTTAAACATGTTCTCCCTGACATTTTATATCGTTTCATCCTCAAAATCAAGAATCGTGTTATTACACGAGAGTGGTTTAAACAGTATATGTTTTTGACGAGGCACACAGCTATAACTAGGCAATCCGGTGTTACCATTGTGAGCTTCATTTGTTATATGGTTTTGAACACTAGATGCGTCATACTCACGAACTTCTAAAAAAGACCTCACGGTAAAAAAAAATCATTGGAAATTACTATAGTGAGTTACCTCAATAAAATTTCTATTGCGGGTGCTTTTTGAGCCTCCCTCGTAGTAATAGAATTCTGAGATTTCCAGCATGTCACAGGCTCGATACTCGATTCCATGAGAGAATTTTGTAAAGATTAATGGAGACGACAACAAACTATATCAAGCGGGAGGTTGCATGCTTTATTTTGTATTATATCGGAAAATATTAGAGAAAGCGGGTGCTAATTCAAGTGGTCGTCATTTGTCTAAAGTATGAAAAAGTTAAAAATCAGTTTCGCAACTATCTCCTAATTTGAGATACTACTCAAACAAATTAATCAAATCCCAACCCTTTCCCGATCCACAGTTGTATTATTCTTTAAGTTATTTCTAATCGATAATTTTTAGAATAATTACCAGTATCAAAACATTCAACATCCGGGAACTGTTCTCACTTTTGAGAATCTGTTATTTCCTTATTTGTATAAAACAATAACAAACAAATCTCGAAAATAGTGGTTCAAAAGTGATCCTCAAGCTTTCCAGGCTCTCAAAGAACTTTAAAAACGTTTGGGGACTGTACAAAATGATTGATGATTGAAAAAAAATTATTTTCGCTCATTTGCAAATGATTTGTTTTAAACATTTGAAGGTATTGACCTCAAAATAAATTGATTTCTAATCTATGTAAACATTTTAAAGGGCTCAAATGAAGTGAATTCTCGTAAGTGAAATCAGGTTCGTGTTAAAATAAAACAAACATTTCGGAAATTGACGGGAAAAGGTTTTACATGGAATATCTCCAGTCTTTTCCGAATATAAAATATCGTACAAAGTTTATAGACATAAAATCTCTATAACACATACAAGGCTGTTGACGATATGTTTTGTAAATTTAAGCCACAGGTAGTGATGAGGACAACACATGAGTTGGTATTTTATTTTCTCAACTTCTATATTCTATGAGGAATTTAAGATTTAGTTAAATTCAACATATAGTAGCTCTATTATTTCGTTCGATAATCTTCTGTACAATGTACTCTTCATGATTGTACAGAAGATTATCGAATTATTGTACGAAGATTCGATTGTACGAAGATTATCCATTATCTCTCAGTAGAAAGAGCATTAAAGGGAATGAAAAGAACGTACAACCGTTTCAGTTCATGGCAATATGAGGAATATTAAGTACTTTTGTATTCAAAATGCATCAAAGAAGCTCACTTGTTTATTACCGCCATATTTGAAGTCACACGAGGTTAATTGTCAATGGACCTGTAATTCCCCATCATGGTCAAGTGACGAGGATGATACCTGAACTGGAACTCTACTCTCCAAACTTACACACCATCTTATCAGGAAGACATTAAGCTTCGACAGGTTTAGAATGCATCTGCTCCACTACGTGTTGGATTTTTAGAATTATCAGGACTCGAGCTCACGACTCGACAGAAACTACGCCAGCCATTACTCATGACCATGACCACTCCTCTACCACAATATATATATATATATATATATGTGTGTGTGTGTGTGTGTGTGTGTGTATGTGCATGTGAGTATGTGTGTGTAGTTATCTAAAAATAGATTCAAGTTATGAAGAATAAGTTCGAAAATGGCCAGACAAAAGTTGTGATCTTATAATTATTCAAAAAAAAAAAAGTATTGTATTTTGATTCTGCTTTCAGTCGTTTTTTTATGATTTCTTTTAAAATTTGAATCAATGTAGTACAGTTTCTATATAAGTACCTAGCTGCTAAGAAGGAAACATGGGAATGGGTATATATATCCGAAAGAGTAGAAAATACATTTGATAACTACAAGAGCAGTTTAACTTTTAGATGGCTTTGAAAAAACTATAAGGGGTGGTGAGAGTTTGTTAACAAGATATTTTATGATTTATGTGAGTTGCGTGTTAGTTCTTAGTCTTTTTTAGGGTTATAATTAAGTCAAGATTAATATCGGGCATTTTATCACCAAATTTCTGTAAAATGTGGATTACAGAATCATTAAGAGACGGGATTTTAAATGTTGCGCTTCATTAAATATTACGCATCTTATGTTACGCTTCATTAGGTGTAAATCAGCATGATTTGAAAGTAGTTTTGATCGCTGAATTTTCTGGGCACTTTCAAGAATTTTTAAGATCGCTTTAGAGCTGTATTCCCATAATAGTCAAGGATAATTAAGTATTGGTTTAAGAAAAGAGCTGTAAATAAGTATTTTGCTTTATAAGGGTATTTATAACATATCAGTAGATGAGCTGAAAGAAGACTTAATTTTTCATGTAAATCACTTACCAATCTATTAAAAATCTAAAGAAATATTTATTTCGAACTAACTTTTTTTGTAAAAGAAAAGTTACCACAAATTTTTGTTGTCCTGTATCCTCCTGAAGTACCAAATTAATATGTGATAAAGGCTCCTA
Organism: Nephila pilipes; assembly: GCA_019974015.1. Lineage (NCBI taxonomy): Eukaryota > Metazoa > Arthropoda > Arachnida > Araneae > Nephilidae > Nephila > Nephila pilipes. The sequence goes on along the minus strand of BMAW01084288.1, from coordinate 22,060 downwards.
AGTTTCTCGTTTTAGCTCAGTGAATGTTATTAACCTCAATGGGAAAGTAATACCAATCAGAAAGTTTCTTCATTGCTAATATATTTGACCCTGCTATTTTCTTAAAAAAAAAGGGGTAAATGTGTACATACACACACAAAACAAACACACACACACGTGTGTGTGTGTGTATGAAGACTTTTGAGACTTAGACTTTTGGAGACTTTTGTAACACTTAATGTATAATCTTAAATACTTTATGTCATAAAGATTGCACATGTATCATACAAAGTAAATTATCATTTAAAAAGAAAAAAAAAAGACACTAATTCTTGAGTACAAAAATAATTTTATGTAAAGGATAGAAATATTTCAGTTATAATTAATATAACAAAGGTTATAAGACTTTAATTTAACATTAATTGACTTTTACGTAAAAAAAAATATTAAATATGTATGTCACCTCCCCCCCTCGCAGAGCATGTGACCAAAACGTAGATAAAAAAAAATCAGATTTGATCGATGGCTTGCTCGTTTTCACTGTTCTTCGGGTTGAGGGGAAAGAATTTGTTCATGTGGTTTTTTTCTAAGATTTATTTTGATATGTCTGAAACGTTTCAATCAAATCAAAACAAGTGTGCAAGTGTTTTCACTTTGAACAAAAAACTCAAAATACAAACAAGACAGACAATATTTCATATAGATGTTATAACATTCGGGGAATTCTCACAAGTGGAAAAATCAATACATTACTGATCTCCAACGTCACAGATAAAAAAATTAAATGAAAGCAAAACTTTCATCTTAGAATTTGGATCGATCATGTTATACCAAAGTAAGCCGCGCAAAAACAGAATTGGGTTTATATATAAAAGTAAAGTAGGAAAAATTGATGAAGATAAGTTTAAAAAAGGGAAAATTAAATTAAGGGCGTAATGGTTTATTAGCAATGCATACTTTATATTTCTAAGAGACTTTAAAATGATGAAAATTATATCTAAATTGTGATATATCTCATCCACCAATTTTTAAAATAACTTCACACGAGAATTTTAAAGCTTGATTAAGATTTATGTTAGTATTAAATAACCTTGAATTGGAAGGGAATATAATCTTGTGTTCTCTTCTCTCATCATTCAGTCTCAATTATTTCTTTAGATGAGAGTCTTCCCACGTATTGCAGCATATAAAGACATCGAGCTTCGAGATTTCCTTCTAAAATTTTAAATAAAATACTTTAGTTTTAATCATTAATTTGAGAATGAAATTTTTAATAAGATATTAAAAGGTAACAAATATACTGCTAAAATATATATAGTTATGTTATGAATTTATAATAAGTAACTAATTCTTTTGAAATCATTGCAAAGTCACTCAAAGCTGTAATCAATTCTGATTTCAAATATTGTGTGATAGCATTTGTGACAATGGGCTATTCACGGTTTCTCTTCACTAACCTTAGGGACTTTTAATTGAGATTGATTGCTTTCGCTAAACAACCTTTGCCCAACCAAATATGAAACGTGATACGTAAAGTTATTATGTAAAGCAGTTAGAAATGAAGTGAAGTGGTTGAGTTAGGAAATACATAATCTCCAACTGAAAGTAGCAAGTATGACTGAAAGAGAGGCTGAAGGAGTAGAGAGGTTGAAAGAGAGAGGCTGTGGAAGAAGTGAAGCTGAAGCTATAGATACGCTAAATGAATTAAAGGATTAGATTAAAGGTTGCTATAGGACGTCACTTTGCTGTTGTTCTCAACAGTTGATCCAGAGTCTGAGTTGCAGTCGAGGAAGGATTAGTTGTAAGAGTCTGTTAGATTACTATTGGTGGGTTGAACTAAGGTATTAGAAAGCTTACCCTGGAGAGCATAGCCATTTGTTGTCATAGTAAATATAAGTTAATAAATTAAGTATAGATTGTTCTAGTGTCTCTTTAATTATTTGTGTTGTAGTGTTTAATAATTGAATCTAGTGATGGCACAAGATGACATCCGGGTCGGGCGGGCGTCACACATTTAAAAACGTAATCTAAAAAGACAAAGTTTGATGTAAGTACATTTCTTTCCCTATGTTTTAATTTTAAATCATTAACAGCAAATATATACTTTTCTAATTAAGGGGACAAGGGTAAAGTAATAAAAAGTAACAATTTTAGCGAAAATATATTTTGATTGAAAAAGTAATGAGAGCACTTTTCTATTATATATTAGTGTTAATAATAGTACTAAAACAAAGAAAAATTACGGACACTTTTTGAATTTAAAATGAATCACACAAATGAACTATTAACTTTTCAGATGAAAGGAAATATTAAGTGAGCAATAATCATTCATTATTTAGAAGCAGCTTACACTTAATGTACTAGCATCTCAAAAATTTAGTAACATCTCCCTCAACGAAAAAATAAGAATTCGTTATTTTTAGCAAATAATTTATCAAATATTTCCAAATATCCTTAACTTACTGTAAAACCAAACATAAACTGAAAATTTCAGATGCGTTTTGCTAAAATTTAAGAGCTGATATTGAATATTTACAATCTGAAACAATTAGCAGCAAAGCTTTTTCAAATTTTGTTGCTTTTCTTTATCTAGAGCTATTTTTGAGTCAAATTCTTAACTCGTCGATTTGATTGCATGTATTTTGAAAATGAATTGTTTTGTATCGAAAATGTTGTTATTGACTAAAATTATGTCGGTAAATCATATATTTCAAAAATAAACAACATTTCTTCATTCTACGATGATGAAAATCACTTATGGATATTTTTAATAATTCTGAAAATGTATTAAAATGTTTTTTTTAACTAAAGCAGTACTTGAAATGTTTTTTTAAGCAAAAAAAAGTGCTTATTAAATTCAAATTATTTTCTGCTCTCTCTATTAATGATCCTTAGGAGCTTACCTTTTACAGGTAAGTAGAGACATCACTTACCCGAGCCCCACAGTGATATTTTCCCTTTTCCTGGGGTTTGCTGTATTTGGAATCATAATCGTCGCCTTTTTCAAATCTGTTTTAAACTTGTCTGAATTGGTGGGAGTAAACAACCACCATAACCTGTTTGCGTTTTCATAAAGAAATGAATTTTTAAATCATATTTAAAATTTTCATCCTTTTGCAGTCTTTTACAATTATTTTTCTTAATCTGGGTCTTTAATATAATTTTTAAATTTGGTTTTAAGAAAGAAAAGTTTGTGAAATTTTCAACAGATATTAGGTTCAGTATATCCAGATTGGCTCTTGCGCCATAAAAGTTTCCAATCTCTCTCTCTCTCTCTCTCTCTCTCTCACTACATTCTTTGGAAAACACGAAGAATACGCTCTCGGGATATCCTAGTGATTCTTCTCTATTTTAGATCCTCTTTATAGTGAAAGAAGTTTCATCTTGTTTCCTTTTGTTCAAATGTTTAGATCACAATTAAATCTTGTTGGGCGCAACATAACTATACCTTATTCTTGCACCATCACACACACACACACACACACACTTTTAATGATTTAAATGAAAAAAAACAATAAGTACTAAATTCTTTAATTTTTTTTGTTTAAATACGAATAGAAATGTAACAAAAATATAGTTTAAATTTTTTAATCAAAAGGAACTGATAAAATACATGCGAAAAAAATGATGAATCATTCGTAAATCAAGTGGTTATAAATATTTCTCGAAAAAGATTTTTCATGTGATATAAATGCAAATGAAAGAGAGAATGATTATTCATTTTAAACTTCATAAATATCCAATGGCGTATTCAGATAATAATTTTGGGGAGAACATGTCGTTATTGCCTTGACAAAAGCAATTTTTTAGTTTAGAATTACCCCACCAAATACAAAGTAAATAATACACTATATCAATCTTATTTCTCTATTTAAAATTGTTCAATTAGTGATAAAATTTTATCAAGTTTTATTATTGATGGTGTTTAAGAAAGGTAGCGGTTGAGTTGAAATAATGCAGGACGGGCGTCACAGTCATTCTCACTTTAATTTTAACATTAAAGAAGTACAACTAAAAATAAACAATTAAAAGAGTACAAATTTTATCAAAAAAGAATACTATTTTTATCAAAAAAGAATACTATTTTTATCAAATAACGTTACGATTTGGCATGACTTATTATTATTTGACATGGAGCACTTTCACTTGAAACATTCAAAATAAGTAATAAAGATACAAAATTCGCAGAGATTTAGGAATAAGATAACGGATATATTAACAAGCGATAAAAGTCAGCAAAACTTCTTATCAAAAACAATTAATACACATAAACTACACGATATTTGCATTATAAAAATACTTTTGAGCGTTACTGTTTACTTAGATAATTATGCAATAGGGTATGATTCGAAATTCATAGATTTTTTTTTTAAAAAAAGTGCTTAAATATTATACTTTTCACTAATATTTTTATTCACCAAATTAAGGTTATTGAAATAAACGCTATTATAAATAGTTTTATCGAAAAATATTTAAATTCTCTGTGATTGAGTTCAATCTTTGGATTAAGTTTTATCCAAAAGAAATATAGCGATAATGTAAGAGAATTTCGAAAATGACAAGTAAGAGAGAGTGTCGTTTCTAAAAAATGACAGTCTAGCAGATGTATGTAGTTTTCTACGAAATATTACGAGATTTTTGCTTGTAAACTCTACCACAAAACAGAATAAAGTTTGACAAATGAATTTATTTTCCAATGGCAAACATAATATTTTTCATATTATCGTTATTTGTTTTGACAAGATGTTCTAATATTTTTTTAAGAACTCATCTTACGAAAAGATAGATCTGGGTTGACATAATATTTAGATGTTTCATTGTTGGGCAATACTTTTTCTCCAAAATAAGAAAATATATGGAAAAAGATTTTTCTTTTTTGTAGAAGGAATTTTTTTTTCTGAAGCATTAAAATTTCAAAGAGGAGAAAAAAATAGCAGTCGAATCTAAGAAAACTGGTTTCAAATACAACTTAAAAGATTCAAATTTTGGAATTCTGAATCTATTTTAGCTATGGCTGTGGATAATGACGATACGCGTTTTTGCATTCTGTTATTATCAGCTTTCAATCCATATAATTTTAAAAATCGATTCGAAAATTTAAATATTTTTGATGATTTTTAAATTTTTTTGAAGAGCTTGGTTTCTACAGCTTATTTATTTCTATCTTTCCATTTTCAAATTTTAAGATGCACTTTTCTTGTTTTTAATCGTAATCCAAGTTCTTTTTGAGTAAATAAAGTGGAACATTTAGATGGTTATTTCGATTAAAAATTCTGATTTTCTTAAAGAGGAAATAAAGACGAAATAGTTCCTTACTCTCCCCACCCTCCAATAAAAAACGGTGCCACATTTCTGAATGAATAAAATAGGAATTATAAAAATATCGTCAATTGTAAGACTTTATATTTGTGCAATTATTTTGCACTATAAGAGTTTCATATTTTACGAGGAGATTCGCTTGCATTCATTGTCTAAGAAAATAACGGCGAAAATTGTGTATATGAGGTTATTAGAACACTTGGTGACGGAGGTGTGTGAAAAAGCTCTATTGAAATAAAATAAAACCTTACTGTTTTTTCTTTGAAATAATCATAATATGATCTGCCCTGCTTCGTAGAAAATCATAATGCGCTATTTTTAGATAAAAAATTTTACAGTTAAGAGTTTATCTATAAATATTCAAAGGAATTCACAATCGCTTAAAAGATGATGAAGTAATTGATAGGTTTATCGACAAAATAATATTGCATGTCAGAGCTCAAACCCAGTATGAGAGAAAATAAAACTTATTGGAAAGTTAAAAAAAATATTTGATTTACTCATTTATTTTTTCTGAATTTTCGAGTCTACTGAAAGATAAAATGTGCCAAAGAAACCTTTTAGGTTAAACACTGAAAATTAAAACTTCTACAAAAATTTATTCGTATGAACGTTGAAAACCTTTAAAATTACATTCCTTTGTTCACATTCATTGAAAGTTTAATTCCATTTATCGTGCATCGACGTAAAAGTAGTTAGATAATTTTTGCATTCACTCAATAATGATTGAATGCAAAATTATTGCAAAATTTGAATTAAACATTCATTGAAAGTTTAATCTCATTTATCGTGCATCGATGTAAAAGTCGTTAGATAATTTTTGCATTCAATCAAAAAGGAAAGAAAAAAAAAACCTGTCATATATATATATATATATATATCCGCATCTCTATTAGTGCGCAATATCAAATTCATTATTCATAACTTTTCATTAGAATTTGTTTTTGTGGGTGTGAAATTGAGATTGATTCCAGCATTTTGTTACTCACAAAGATGTAACCTTTAAATTTGTGTCTTGAATCTTAAATATATCTAATGGTGAGATTATGAGATTATTAATTGTCTAATATAGGAATATCTTTGACATCTCGAAATAAATTGGAATTATTAGCTTGGTTTTGTGTTACGTGGTTGATGCTCTTTAAAAGAGAAGAAAACTGCATCGACTAACCAATGTTCGTTGTCATTTGAGCATTAAAGAAAATTACGATATCATTAGCCTTTTGGTTGTAATCTCATTTTAATGCAAAGCGTTAATCTATTATGAGTATACGAAATACTAATTAACTACAAGTACGGACATTTTTGAAAACACCATATGGATTAATTCAATCCTGTTTTTTTTTATTGGAATAATATTTGTTATCATTGAAAAATTCATGAGAATTTTTTTTCTCTTTTTTGTTTTTGTTTTGTTCTTGTATAATCATGCTTAACCTCTTCGCTTCGAATCATGAGCTTATTCTGATAGTTTGTCTTCATCAAAAACCGCATTAGGCGTTTCAGATTCTTCGTAGCGCCATCTGGATTTGAAAGGTTTAATAATTAGCTTCACCAAATAAATATTTCTTTGCACTATGTTTTCCTTGTTTAATGCAACATCCCAGCAAACATCACGAATATTTTCGTAGTTACTTCAATTCGTTTATTCACCTTGTTCAAAATATGACGCATAAAATCCTTTTGTTCTTTTTTAAATCACGAATTAAAAATTCGAAATCAATTATTATAGTAATAATAAAACTATTTGTTAGGATACCGAAAGAAATAAGTGTATTTAGAGTTCTTTTTCTCTTTTACCCAATATAATGGGAAAAGCTTGACAGTTACACAGACTATCTACAAAAGAATCGTCAAACAGAAATAAACGATTCCAGAAGCATACTTTACAGACAGTAAAAATATAAAAAAAGAAACAACATATTTCCCGACATCCACGTATTTTCGGAAGATAGGGCCGTGGCAGTCCAGAGATCACTGTCGAAAACTCGCGACCGGTGTTGTATCCGTCGAGTCATGGCTTCGAGCCTTGAAGCCACTAAAGAGCCCAGTGTAGTGGGACTGCTGCGCATTAAATCTGTCGAGGCCCGATGGGTTTGGACTGTTGTGTGTGGAAGTTTGGAGATGGAGATTCCAGCTCAGCTGTCGTCCTCGCCACTTGACAAATGTTCAGAATAACGAAGTTCGTCGCCAATAGCCCTCGTGTTGCTTCTAAGTATGATGTTATAAATTAAAAGTAAAAAAAACGGTATATATGGTTTTAAATTGAAAATGTCGAATCAAAATAAATTAATTCTTTGGAACTTTTTGCATGTTTCTTACCTGATGGATGTACTTGATCACGTGGATCAGTATAGTTAGAAAAAAATATCTCTGCTGAAAACTTTGCAGTCTTTTCAACACAACTTGAAAATATTCTTAAAAAAATAATTTCTTTGATTTTGACCGCATTCATAAACAAAAAAAGGTACAGAGTTATCAAGATGCTGCGCCAAATTAAAATTCTGATTGACATGATTCGTCGATCACACAGAATTTTGATATCGACAAACTTATTAGTATTAAAAATGATCAAATAATTTTATCCAATACCTCGTCACTTAAGAACTTTAAAACAGTATAGATTTTACGTGACGCAAATGTAATTCTTCCATGCCAAATTGTTAACTGAACCTCAAATTTTATATCTTTTTTCTTTTCAATAAATTACAATTTTTTCAGCAAGCTATCACAGACTTAGGTCGAAGCGAAAATAATTTTTTAAAAAAAAAAAAACGAAAGGAATGAAGGTTATATATAGCTATATATCTAGAAAGAACTATTTGTAGAGATATAGCTTTCGAAGATCGCACATCTACACATATTTCATTAGGAATGTTGCCATTTTTGTATTTGAATTATGTTCAAGATTGAATATAGATTTTAAAAAATGACAATAAAACTAAATTGTTATTCTTTTATTAAATTCCTGTTTTTAATTACTTCTTTAAGCAAATTTATTCTTGTGATATATATATTAAATAAAATGAAAATATTTATTTCATGATAAATTTGATTGATATCTGATAAAAGTTTTGTTTCATGTCACTTTTAGTTAACTCTTCCTATGTTATTCAAATTTTTATATCTTCGTAAGCTTATTTTAAAATGTTGTGCAACGTCTTAAAGTAAGTCACTAGAATTTTTTTTTCACTTTCCCTACTGTTATTACTCCAACCAAGTGCTATAATTTTTATTGCATTTGGTTATTAATGTTAAGGTGTAACTGATGAGTTACTAAAATATTCCACTATTTTATTCGTCAAGGAAACTTGTGATATTTGCATTATTCTCATCTGGATGCACAAAACTACACATTTGAACAGTCTTGAATTTTTATGAAAAGTGTGAAATACATTGCTCCCAAATAAATTAAAAGCATCGACTAATATAGTAAAAACTTGTCTCATAAAATCTACAATATGCTACTTACAAACTGTATTATATTTTTAAAAAATTAATCCCCTACATTTATTAATATTAAAAAAAAATGCCTTTAAATACAGTTAAAAGTAAGAAAAACAATCATGCTGTAGTGGTGATGGAAAATATCATACTCTATCCAAAAATAACTGAGGAAATATTTACAAAAATGAAAATAATTAAAACAAATATTTTTTTAAAAACAATACTGTACGTTAACATCTTTAGTGGAGTTATCTTTGATAAAGATTCGACAGAAATAGGGCAAAATAGCAAAGAAAAATAATGTTGGAATTTTTTTAAATAACTTTTTGAAATGCAGTTCCCTTTTATGTATTAGAAACAAATCAACAAATCAGCTGTCTTCGCCATCTTTAGAGCTGATTCACGAGAAGTAACTCATTGTTATGGTGCATAAAGGTTTAATCGACGATGACAATTCGACGCAGTAAGACGACTACAACTGGAACATGGCATCCATCAAATTTTGATTCACAAATCAGTCTCAAAATTGATTAGTTTTTGTGTCAAATTTAATTAACAAATGGCAGCACACAATAGTAATACCAATTTGACCCAGAAAAGACATCTGTTGTAAAAAATATGTACTTTTCGAACCATTCTCTCATTATACAACATTCACAGCGTGATGTAATGTATTACTTTTATTACAATGAAAACATTTTTGTTATTCGAACACATGCATGTGCGTGTCATTTTTTATTATTCAGGAAATATTTATAGTTTTGGTAACAGATTGTTTTGTTTCTCTGTGTAAAGAATGTAGCATTTACAAATACATTTCAAAAGAATACGAGACGCATCTAAAAACTAGTATCTTATACAAATAATATAAATAGCTTTGAGAAAATTGAAGGTAATGTTATTAAAAACTGTAATACTATATGTTTTATTTTTAAAACAGTTATTATAAATGGAAATAAAGACAAATGTCGAAGTTGAAAAGGCTTCGCAGTGACTATCAAACGATGATAAATATGATTAATGCATATGTCTTAAAAATGAAATAATTTTGATGCTGTCCTTTTATCATAACATAAAAATTTCATTTAAAGTCATACCAATGTCAATTAAGGCAACATAGAAAGCTGAAATATTCCCTATTTGTCCAATGCTATTTAATTTTTCTTTAATACATGCATGGATTATACATAGAAGAGTTCAAAATATAACATTAACATTTTCAATAATTAGAATTCTCTGCCGTTATTTTTATGTAAATATAAATAATTCCTCATGACTTAAAACTTGAAACAATGTTTTCACGAAATTCCAATTAAGGCTCCCGTCTACCCGCCATTTTGATTTCATCTGCTTAATGTTAATCCTATGGAATTTCGACTTTAATTCTCACATCTTTACTATTTGATCGATTTGAATGAAATAAAGTGCATTTGAAAGAGCAAAAATAATGAATGCTTCTGTGGAATTACTTTTTTCCTAAGATTTTTAAAACTATTTTTATTCTTATTTTAATTATTCGTTTTTCAGTTTTCCGGTCTTTAAAGAATATTTTCAAATATTTTTAAAAGTCGGTGGAAAAAAGTAATTCCCCAGAAGCATTCTTTATTTTTTGCTCTTTCAGATGTACTTTATTGCATTCAAAATGATTAAATAGTAAAGATAGGAGAATTCAAGTCGAAATTCCACAGGATTAACATTAAGCTGATGAAATCAAAATGGTGGGTAGCGAGGAGCCTTAATGTTTAAACACGAAATAAAGAATTTGATTCATTGTCTTGAAACACATCAGAAATATAGGAGGAAATGTGGGTAATGCCAAATTCCATACAAAAGAATTCATTTTTAATGCTGCCCTAATGGTACAAAAAATTATAATGTCAGTTAAAAAGACAACTAGACATATAATGCTAAAATTTTTAATTTTTTGTTCAGTTTCCATGATTTACGTTACCATTATTCTTTAATACATGTGTAAATAATACACAAAATTATTTTTAAAAAATAATCATAATATTTTGCGTTTATATTTAAAAATATATAAATAACTCCTTGTATTTAAAAATTTAAAATGATTTTTTTGTAAAACTCCTATTGATATTTAAACATAAAGTAAAATAATCTGATAAAAGGGTTTTAATGTGCATCATTAATAGACCAGAATAAATAAGCCTTGTAGAAAGAAATCAAAAGAAAAATAAATCAAAGAATTTATGCTGCCAAATTTCGAATTAAATTATCAAAATTAAAAAAAAAAAATTTCCATACGTAATTCTTTTATAAAAAAAAAAAAAAAAAAAAAAACATAATCTTAAAATATGAAGACATTCAAGTAAAACTGAAATCATAAGAAGTATTTTAAGTATAATTTTTTTTTTGAGAAAAATGAATGCTATTCGATTAAACAAAGTTTAAAAAAATGAAAGTCATATAAAGTACAAAATCTTTTTAAATAAATTCTCTAGTTGACTGAAAAATAATCCGATTTGAACCTTTTTTGTTGTTAAGCATACATAACTATTTATATAGTATTTTATTTTTCAATGAAATATTTCTTTGTTAAACTTAGCTTTTTTGTGTCCCTTTAATAGGAAAGTTATGAAATTTAAGTGACACAATATTTGTATACCATATTAAAACAATAACAACTTCATTAAATACAAAATTTTATTGATTTTCTAAAAAAATACATAGGATTACAATTGAAAACTTATGAGCATTTTACAGATGTATGATTGACCGCTAAAAATCAAGATTAGGAAGGCTTTATTTTGTGATTGCTTGGATACCTCTCTCCACATATATTATACCAAAATTCCTTGCAATATATTCTCTCAGACGAAACTCCGCTCTGTTGAAATAATATGAGCCTTCCCACAAACAAAATAATGAGGGCCGTATAATTTGTGATAAAGAATTGACTATAGTATGAAATAGATGGGCATCTTTACAGACCTATGAATTGAGTTATTTATAATATTTACAGAAATTCTTTCTCTAATATAATTACTTTTCTTTGACCCTTCACACATACTCATTACAAAAACCTTATGTTGCATCAATTTTTTGCTTTTTCTTGAATTTTAAGAATAGTGCATTGTGTAAAAGAGTTAATAATTATTTAACACATCAAAGGTTTCTTAAATAGTTTCAGAAAATTTCATTAAGACTTCATTCATTCAAACATAAAAACGTATTTTCATTGTGTTTGTTCCTTAATTAACTTTTACCTTTTATATAAGTTTTCTAATTCATCTTTAATTCTTTTCCTTATATTAAAAGTATTTAAAATAATTAAAAGGATTAAGATTTAAACAGATGGTATTTGATAAATTTTAAGTTAGGCGGATTTTCTTATATTTTCAAACGAAAGAGTTAATCCTCTAGTATATTTAAAGATTCTTAAATACTAGGAAGTATTAAAGAATCTTTATAAATTCAATTTACTTGAACACTTTGCGATTTTTTAAAATGATTTTGTTACTATTATCATACAAAAATAACGTACTTCTTAAAATTTAAATTTATAAGGCATATTAGTATGCTTATGAAAAACGACGCAACGAAAAAGATTAAAAACACAGAAGATATCCTTCAATTCATATCATATCCATACATGGTTCTTAGAATCAATAACAGACACTCAGCAAAAATTTTATGTTAATAAATACAAATATATTCAAACTTTACGTAAATCAGCAAAAATTATTCTTAGATGATGCCAGCATCGCTGTTCTTGCTTTTCCCTTCCATTTTACATATCCTATATGCCCTTTATAAAAACGCACGGTTTGACACATTTAGAAATCGATTACAACGGTCAGAAGAAAACTATATACAAAAATATCCTGAGCATAGCCCTTCGGCATATTTCAATGCAAAAAAAAAAAGATTACAATAAAAATAATGTTCTAAATTTTGGCACTCCTTCACCATCCGTATCCGCCTCCGAAACCGCCACCCAAATCACCTCCGTAGCCTCCACCGAATCCACCTCCATGGACTCCACCGAATCCACCTCCGTAGCCTCCGTGACCACCTCCATAGCCTCCGTGTCCACCTCCGTAGCCGCCATGTCCATGTTCAAGACCATATCCAATTTCAGCGTGGGTGTGGTGATTGACTCTGTAAATGTAATTATATTTTATTTCTGGAGGTTCGTGTAAGGATATGAATATAATTTATATTATTATTTATATACATCACATCATCTTCGTATGATTTATTAGCAATGACCTGAGATATATTGTATGGTCACGAGTATGGTATTTTGTAACATAACAGTTACGTCCAATCTACTTCCTTAATAAATATGTGTAAAAAAAAAAGCAAAAACAAAATCTACTTTTGAAATAGAATGATTGTCATATGTGATATAAGCTAATTTTTTTTAGATATCCTTCTCAACTATACAAATATGCAATACATACTATTTTTACACTTGCATTTAAAAATTAATTTATTTTTCTTTTTTTCCTACGCCTTAATATTATTTTACTACGGATTATTCATCTATAGCGATTTTTATGTTATACTGATATTCACCTTGTAAATGCATATTATTAAAATGATATGAACGTTTTTGAACTTATTTAACCAGTGTAAGGAATTTTCTTTCAAATGAAATTATCTCAGTGATTTTTGTTGTACGAGATATTTAGAATAACTTAAACATTGAAAAAAAAAAAAAAAATGTAATTCCTTTATTATAGACACGTAGTTTGCATTGATAAAAGTGTTTAAATAAGGGGGGAAACTATGATACATGAAAACAATTAAAGAACAGACTAACACATCCGTGGAGAATCAAAATTAATGGTTTTACGTAATATTTATGGTGCAAACACTATATATTGAAACAAACTGTAATATTTACGAGAGATTACCAAAAAATATTGACTCCAATGTAATTAGTTTTATCTTTCACTAAAATTCCTCAAAAACTCTTATGCCCATTCCAAATACATTTCAAATGAAGTAAATAACAAGTAATAATAAAAATTAAAGTCTTTGAAATATATATATATATATATATATATATATATATATATACTTTTAATGTTTTTCATTACTGCTCAGTGGAAACTACAATTTTAATACAATTACAATTTTCAATACAATTTTGAAGTGCGTTTCTTGGATATCATACTATTAAAAATAATATGCATTTTCTTCTTTTAAAGATGGATAATAGTATTTTTAACAGAATAGTTATATGTTTTAAATGCAAGTTAAGAATACATTTTGCAGTTTTTTAACAATCTCATAAATGTAATTAATTTCGATTGAACGTGATTTTTAAATAATAGGCTTTATACTGTACGCAGTACGACTGAAAAATACAATAAAGCATTACTTCAAAATTTTATAGGTGATTTTTTTTTAATTCTTCGAATATAAGAAAAGTTTTCTGACTAAAATTTAGAATGAAAGATGGTTAACAAGTGACGAAGATATAAATAATATCGAACAGAAATGAAATACAGAAATGATTAGAAATATAAATACAATTATTACGATATTTAGCAAAATATTTATATAGTTAAGTGCATATATATATATATATATATATATAGTTAACTTTATTTAGTTGATTATTAAACTAATTACTTTATCACTGAATTCAATTTAATTATTTTTCCTTAAATAAATCTAAGTTAATCAACATCTTCGCATAAATAGTTTTGTATTCACAGTCAAGCGATTTTAACACATTTTGTTCACTTATATCCAACTCTTTCTGATTATTTTTATTCTAATTAATACTAAAATCTTAATTCAGTTGTAACACCCCCACAGGAATATTAATATACTTCTAGAAATTTATTAATTAAATGAAATATCTTTAAATTAACCTTTCTGTTATAAAATGATAGGTCTTCTTAGGCAGATCAATCATATAAAATATGTAACGATCTCTCAAACGAACTTTTTTATTTTCAACACACTTCTCTAAAAGCTTTTATTAAGGCGAAGTAAAAGGAGAACTATTTGAAAATTTTTCGCCAGTATGATAAAAATCAAGATAAGATAAATAATGTAACTCAGTGTGACAGATAGTGGCTTTATGATTGATGCATCTAATTTTATTTCCACTAGTATGTTTCGAATTTCGATTACGTATGATTCTAAGAAATATCAAATGATAGGCTAAAAACATTTAATTATCAGTATTAATTTTCTTTTAATTAGTTAAATATTTTAAAAATGTTCTATTTTTAAAGCAGAACCTTTTGCACCTAAACTTAACGTTTCGTAAAAATTGCTTAACATTTTATTGAATTGGCCTCCAAAAGAAAATATTTTATTTAAGTTTACGATTGCAACACAATGACTTACGGGTAAGGGGTGTGGTGAACATTTTCTTTGAAGATTGGAATTGGTAGTGGCAAGGGTAAGGGGAACAAGATCTTCTTTCCGGTCAAAGCTTTGGCGATGAGTCCATATTTGACCAATTTCTTCAGTCTCAAAGTAGAACCAGCTTCGGAGTGCTGCACGGCAATAGCTGCCATGACCAGGCAAATGGCGAGAATAGTGAAACTTCTCATCTTTTCCGATTCGAGAAAAATAATTCAACTGAAAACAAAGAAATATCGACAAGTTTAACCAAACAATTGAAGTTTATCTACATTATAAAATTCTGTGTTTGCTTCTTGTTGATTGATTTAGCTTTTTATATAAATAAAATTTATTTCATATGTGTCAGAAAAAAAAATTGAAGAAAAAATTAGAATATTTAATTTTAATAAGTATAAGTAAAATGAAAAATTAAAGTAGTGTACTATTACTAGAAAAATGTAAATAAGATTTCTAATTGACATATAACTTTTATCAGCATGTATTTCTAACCAAAAACAAAATTTTTATTTTTAATTACTAAATTTTCCGAAACGATTTCATTTATTTTTGATTAACAGCTGTAAAGTCAAGTTAAGGATAATGCTTGTAAATTATTTCTTATTAAGTAGAGTTATAGCAAAATAAAGGTATGTATGTAATATGTTTTATGATGCATACACCTAAAAGAATAAATTTCAAATACAGTTCTTATTATTTTTAAAATTTATTCCTTCTAGTACTGGAACAAAACTTAAAAATAAGTAGTTTCTTATAGTTTGATAGTTATAGCTTTTTCTATTATTTTTTTTTATTTTAATACTGAAAGAAACAAATTTCTCAATTCACCATGTTATATATCTCAAAAAATATTCAGAGATAAAAAAAAAGTCATACAATAAAATAATTGGTTCGCAAGAATGCTTTTTGTTCTGATATAGTTCCTATGTTAAAATTCATAAACAAGCTCGAAAAAGGAAGAAAAAAAATCTTTTAAATATTCTGAAATCATTCTCTGAATGAGAAAAAAAATTTCATATTCTAAAACTGTTCTCAAAAAAAAAAAAAAAAAAGAGAGCGAGAGTGAGAGAAGAAAGTTGAGTTGAATAAAAAGTATAGTTTCCGGATGAAGAACCGGAATTGGTCATTAAAAAGGGGACACTTCCTGCACTGACCTAGCTCTCCCACTGATGCAATTTTTCCTTGTTACGCTACAAGAGCACGTAGATCATTTTAACAAGATTACTCATGTGATATTTTGGCGGATGATACATATTTCTGTTGGTGGGGAAAAACCATCATTAAAAACCAAAAGTTTAAAAAAAATCATTAGTTTTTGTTGAGGTAAAATAAATTACGAAATCATCTCATACAAAATACATACACATAGACACATACATAGTAACACATATACACAGTAACGACACATACACATAGACTATTCAAATTCGATTGTACCTATATTTCCACACTTTTACGCTCTACAAATTATATAAAATCATCAGAAATATTTGTTACTATTTATTTGTAAGGAAAATCGTCTGCAGCCTTCTTAACATTTATTTCATACTTAGCGAAGCACTGAGCTTACAATTATAAAAGTAATAATAACACTAATAGTAAATAAATCATCAGTTTATATAGTTATGCGCTCTTTTTACTACAAAGTTTCCTTTATAACGTTATGCAATGTAACATGTTATAAAAGCTAAATAATAAACATATGATGTTAATAATGAACAGCTAAATCTTTTCTCCTTACAATTTTTTCCAGTTGCGGAGTCATATTGTGACAGTTTTGAATCTGAAGTTAATTTGTTCATTTCATTTCTTTCTAAAACTTAACTCTTTTAAAAACAAGCTACTTTTCCTCCTAATAAGTGTTTTAAGTCTTAGATTTTGCTTCTTTTCATCAAAAGTTTAATAGCGATATTTATTTCAAGAAAAAATGAACTTTTGATTTTCAATTTGCATAAGCAAATATCGAGTCAAATGCTTTAAAATATTATGCTTGAGTGTCCACTTAGAAAATAAATTAAAGGATTGATTGCCTGCTCAAAAATGTGCCTCATACAATTTGTATTCATTTAAATAATATTTACTATAATATATTGTAATTGACTTAGAATGAAATAACTAAATAACACAATAACCTCATGAATTTTTATATTTGAATACCGGGATTGAAAAAAGAAACCTCTCTAAAAATACTTTTATTTTTACAATACGTAATATTTCATTCTTGAAAACATTTTTAATAAATTTTTAAATATCAAACTTTTACGAAGCACAACAAATCTTTTAAGAATAAGAGTTTGAATTTCGAAATTTAGACATAGATTATAAGTATTAAATTTCATGAGACATTTCTTAAACTTAATTTCCAAGCTTCACCAGCATTTTTGTAATTTTTAAATTATAAAAGAAAAATAAACAATTCAAAAATTATTTATTATAAACCTCTTTTAAACAGAAAAAGATAATAAAAGGTATTACTGTATTAGAATAAAGTATTTCTAATAAAATATGAAAGTTTTAAATAGTCCAAGTTTTAAAATTACAGTATGTTAAGACTTTTAACGAAGAAGAATATTTCATGATTAATATAAAAATCCTGTATTAAATGCAAATTAGATAAAATTTTAAACATTCCATCTCAAATTTTGTTTAATAATGTAATGATTTAATTACATGAAAACTAAATTATATTATTTACCTTAAGAGAGAAGGAAAATGGGATTTAATTACTTAAAAATAGGCTCTATTTGGGCCTTTTTATTTAATCAAATAACGCCAATTAAATATTTTAAAATAACAAATTTGTTTCAATTTTAAAAAGTTTGATTGAAATATCATTTTTTTATTAATTTGTAATGAATATAATGGAAAAAAAAGCCGCAATCTTCTTTTATATTTTTAAATAAAGTACAGAATTAGCCTAAATAATTTTAAAAAAAATTTCTACTAATTAAATAATATAAATCTGATCATGTGAGAACAATCAAAGTAAAAGATTATAAAGATTATTCATTAAAATTAAAATCAAAATAACTCTATTTCTTGAAAAATAGTTTTAAAATGAAATTAATCCAAGTAGGAATATTGATAAATAAGCCGAATAAATTTTTATTCTAACTGAAGACTGAGATTCTGAGTTTTCTCATCAAATTAAACTTCAGAAGAAATCTCACTCACCGGCAAAATCCAAGTGATCTATTTCCACCAAAGCCGATTCGAAACTAGCTATCTTCTTCACAATTTAGAGCAATTCTGACCTGCGAACTGCGACAATCTTCTTTAAATACCGCGGGTGGTGTCTATAAAAAAAGGAACAAAAAAGAAACCAGTCCACTCTAGAAAGTGAAATTATCAATGAAAACAGGAGGGGCCCAAACCAGGAACAAAGATGTTGAACACCACCCGCCCTACTTAAAGGAAAAACAGAAACCGTCTTTGTGGTGACGCAACGGAATTTCAGCCATTGGCGCTGCCGATAGCCTAGATATATTCCGGGGGAAATCCTTACTATTATTATTATTTCCCCCACTTCGATCTAGAATAAAAACCGTGATGATTCCTTAAAAGAATAAAAAGAAATTATCCTCATTTAGAAAGTGATACGCAATAACTGGTAAATTATGACATAGAATCGAAGTATATATAAAAAGGTAACTACTATTCGTTTCACTTCCACAGGAAGCGATGATTTGGAACGTGCAAAGACACACGTTGTCTGGAACACGCATCGTATGTCTCTTTTCATTCCAATTATAGAGTGGATCATAATTGGCAGACGATTTTATTAGAGAGTTGAGCTGCATGCTAGGACTGGAAGTCAAAAATTTGATTGTTTTTCTGCCACCAGGAACAAAGTTTCTTTCATTAGATTACTTGACAAAAGGAATAGAAGGGAAAAAAATTTAAATTTTGTTTTGTCTTCTGGAAATGAAGCGAGTAAAAATTATTCGCCTATTATGCCCAATGAATTTATCTTTGAAAACAAAGGATTGTTACAAAAAGAGAAACTGGCAAGGAAAAGAAATCCCATTTTTTTTCACCGGCTGAAGCATAGGAAATGAAATAATTGAATACGATTGTTGTTGACTAAATGATCTATCAATTAACTATACTTATAGAAGTATTTAATTAAGACTATTTGTGGTTTCTTACAAAAAGTTTTTTTTCCAAGGATAAAAATATATTATTCATGAATTGGTTTCTTTAACTGAACTGAATAATTTGACTATCACTATATATTTTTTTGTGTTTACGAAATTAGACTGATACTTACGAATCTTTTATATAAACAAATTCATTGCAGAGTACCTTGGATTTTCAAATATTTTATCCCTTCTTTATATATTTATATATATGTAATGTGTGTATGCATGAATTAATCACACTGATGGGGCTCTATTCACTATAATGAACGCTGGATCTAATCTAGTCAAGTCATCATATTTCTTAATGGTTGAAATTTTTAAAAAGGTTTTTCAGTTTTGAAAACTTAAACAGATTTTTATATAATATTTACTCCTTTATTTTCTAACTATACTCTTACATATCGAATCAAACAGGGCTAGTAATGTAAGAATTGGGGAGGAAATGTTAAATGAAAAGAGTAAAAGTCCTTAGAAATTAAGGAAGAAATTTGTTCCGTTTCTTGAAAAATGTTTATAAAGTTTATTTAAATAAAATATTAAGCAGATATAAATAGGATATTATAAGAAGAATATAAACAGTTTTACATACGAATGCTTTCTATGATACATTTTCATAAAATCCGCTTTTATTTTTTGTGTGAAATATAATGACGGAAGGAAGGTAAACATAAATAGAACATCCCGTACCGAAAACTTATTTTAAACTCTCTTCTCAATAGCCACAGTATAAGGAAATAACGTCTGGTTTAGTTTAAGATTTGATCTTTTAAACTTTCTAAACCTGAAACGAAAAGTAAAACAAGATGAGCAGACGTGAAGCACTCTTTTGTTTTATGTTTTGACATTTGAATAGACATATGCTGCTTACCAATGAGATTTTACATTACCTGATAGAGAATGAAAGTTAAGGCTCTGAAAACTTTGACAGACGCTGCCTAAAGATAAAAATAGTTTTAATAACCTTACTGAAAAAAATAATAAAGCATTTAAAGATACAAAGTAAGCGTTACATTACAGATCAAAGGTGAAAATTCCCTTACATGCATCTCAATCGTGATCATATATGTTTTTATTGGTGAGTAAAATAAGGAATGGATCTCCTTTTGAGGTAGAATAATATCTAATAATAACAGGTGGCAGTAATTGAATTTTTTTGTATTTACTTGCTTAGAGAATTATTTGTTCTTGATCATTTATTGTCAATCCACGTGCCAAACACTCTGTAATATTCATTTTTTGCACGAGGAATTAGTTTACAAATTTTTTTCTTCGAAATTTAATCAAATGCTGCGCGGAAGGCTGGTTCTCATAGGACTCTTGCGAGTATAGGGTGGTAATATTTCCGGAAAGTCGGTTTGTTGGCTCAAAACCCATGTCAGACTAGCTCAGCCTCATCACTTGGGTGAAAAAAGAAAGATCTCCATGACAGATATATACTGAACTTTCTTGTAATTTTCTTATTATATTGAGTTTAAAATACAAAAAATAGATTGCCTTTGTGTGCATTAAATTATATACAGATAAAAGAAAAACAGAAAATACTTATTAAAAAGAGTTAATCCTCTGATTAAAAATAAACACACGGATTTGTATACCCTCTCGGAATATTTCCACCACAAGCTTAAAATCCTTTTGAGACAGCAAGCTAGTATCCATTTTACTAACAATTCAACAACTATGCGAGCTTAAGGGCAACTACGCACCCCAGGGGCTCAAAGAAAACCATAATTATAATGATTATCATTTTCAACAAATGAAAAGATTGATTAGTTTTATTAATATCGCACTAGAAGAAACACGAAGTATTTTGGCGACGGACTTAGTAATTTTGATTCACGGTCAAGTGATGAAGAGGACATTTGAGCTGGCATCTCCCTCTCCAAACTTCCACTCCATGCCAACGGGAGGACTTGGAGTCTCGATAGATTTAACGTACATTTGCCCCGGCTACACGGCGGGTCTTAAGTGGCATCAAGGCTCGAACACACGATTCGATGAAAACCGCTGGCCGCGAAGCAAATGAAAAGAAATGAAACTTTAAACTGTGAATTTCCGAATTAAACTGAAAGGATAGTAAAAAAATATTTATGAAATCGTTGGGTAAGATAATTCTCATTTTTAACTTTTGTTATTAAATTTTACAAGAACACTCACTCATACACTCACACTCATAAATGTCTTATATGAATGTTAAGAATAATTTTAAGAGTGTTCTTGAATTTACACATCTTAACCATAACTTCAGAATACTTTTGAAATGTTCAAATAAATGAGATATATTAAATATAATAGTTTTACGTCACTCATACAAAATTTCAGTTCCTAGCGTCTATAACTAATGTTTGAGAATGGCAATCATAATCAGATTATTTAGATTATTCAGAATTACTGAATTAATCAAATTATTCAGTGCTTCGTTAAGTATCTGGTTTACGCATTCCCATTTTTTTAAAACTTTTTCGCTAAGGTTTTTGTTCAATCTAAAAGTTTGAGCGTTCGATCATGAATATATTTTGATCAATCTGAAAGTTTGCTTGCACTCTCTTGTAGACCCCTTTCTGGCTTATTCATTCGGAATAATTTTTATTTGTAAAATAAATATATGATTTATTTATTTTTATTTTTGTTATTAATTAGAAAACTTTACTAATAATGGCTTCAAAAAATTTAACTTAACAATATAACACATCGATCAATTACTCCCGAGTCTAACATTGAAAACAACATTTTTTTTGCAAAATTTTTTTTTATTCATCAACATAACACCTTTTGTTAATCACCTTTTAGGGTGATACAATCGTTCCAACGCTTTTCCAAAT
>BMAW01084286.1:0-20957 GCA_019974015.1 Nephila pilipes | reverse complement strand
TTTTCGCCTCGGTGTAGTTCAATTCAGAATAGATTAATGGAAATTAAAGCACCTAACAATTTTGAAGCACTCGAGTCTACATTGTATATCGATGTAGTCATGCAGATGATGCATCGCAGAAAACAAGTTCCGAAGCAACTATTTTATTGTATTATTTACTATGCATTTTAAATATAAACTACATTTAATGACTCAGACGCTCAATTTTTGTAATTTAAAATCTGCTTCATAATTTAACAAATTTCTTAAAAATCTGTTATTGTATTTTCTTTGCTTCTTTTATATATATTAGTAAAACGAAGCAATAATATCTATGGTATGACTTAAATTTTTGCAATTTACCACTAAATCAATTTACAATTAATTTTATATATATATAAGCGAAATACCACTGACTGACTCATTACGAGATCTCTAAGAATATACGACCGATTGACTTGAAATTTAGCGTAGTTACTCATTTTGCAATGTAGACGCTCACTAAGAACGGATTTTGCGGAAGTCTTATCCAACATGTAATTTTCATCCGTTAATCTACTCTTACCCATCGGTTTTGTTATTTTTGGCGACTTTATCGCCGAAAATGATATGACCGACGCCAAACGGAATGTATTTTTTTATATGTATACTGTGTATTGTCACCAAATAAGTTTACTTGGTGAGATTTGCGCTTGCGAAATGGAAAAATATCAAATAATTGAATATTGGAGCGCTGATGGAGGATTGGAAAGATTTTGGCGAAGGGGCTCTTTATTTGAAATTTCGTTCATGTCGAAATTAGGAAACGTATATATTTAGCGATAGAAATAAATAAGTTTGGAATTCCACGGTTGATGAATGTGTAGCTTTGCCCCAAAACTTAGCGGTATTTTGAAAGATACTAAAATGGTTACTTCATACGGAATAGCGCGCATGCAAGGCAATCTTCGTTTACTGGAGAACCTCCCTACAAGCATGAACGAATTCAAGACGCTATGACATACGTAAGACATTTTGGACGCCATGACTTGCTCGACTTTTTTTTTTTTTAGTATTGCAAATTTAGGACAAAAATCTTATGATAGACACGATGTCATTGCGAGGGTATTTCATTTGAAAGCTAAGTACATGATGAATCTTCGAACAAAAGGTTGTATCTTTTTCAATATTAGGCGCAACATGTATACGGTGGAATGAATTTTATCCATATTATATATATATATTTATAGGGTGACTTCTTACTAAATTTTTTTTATTTTTCTCATATTTTTGAAAGTGGTGGATAACCATTATTAAAGACAATCAGTTCTTAAAATTTTAAATTTAGATTATCATTATCATTTAAAAATTGAAAATTTTCTTGATATTTTATGTTTAGGTTGCTAAATATAATATCGTCAGCCCAGCGAAGCGGGTGGGTATCAGCTAGTCTTAGATATATGTCTAACCTCTGGTTTTTGAATAAAACTTTAAAGTCGCACAAAGTTACCCCGAGTTAGAAATGCGAAATTAGATATCATAGATGCTTTGCCCAACTCTTGAAAATTAGGAGATAATTGTCTAATAAAGTGTTGTCTTAATCTGACTGCAATTCAAAATTTTTAAATATCAATGATAATGTTATTTAGTTCCAGTGCGATGCGAAATTTAAAATAGAGCAGAATTAATTCTGTCTGTGGTGCTCTAGAAAGACAAGAATATTTTCTGGTTATCTCGAACTTAGTATTATATGTAACTAAAAACTTCTTAGTTACACTAAAATATTATAAGTATTAAAAGCACGGAAACATAATATAACAATATAAGACATAAATTCAAAAGACACGTGTATTGTAACTAAAAAATGCGAGTCGAAATTTAGGGGAAAAAACATCAACCGAAATATACTACTTATTTTAGCTCGATTATGCAAATTTTGAATGCGAACTTTTTTCGTGCACCATCTATACTAGTTTATGTTATCTTTATATAAAGGAAGTTGCTACTATTAAACTAAAATACTTTTTCAACATACAGTATGAAATCAAAGTGTATTGCCAAATCAGTGACAAAAAAACGAACCAGAAGACAAACTCTCCAAGAAAAAGCTAATGACGTGTCTTTAACTAAATCTAATGTGCAACAAATGGTCAAGAATGACTATAACAGAAAAAAGAAAAAAGCTGTTCTTAACTCTTGTTACTGCTTAGAAAGTCCTTGAGAGGAGAAATAACCAGCAAAGGAATGAATGATGTGGTATAAGTGAAAAACGATTTTCTAAGGATGGCCTGGGTAATGAGGTCCTATATGAAGGAACAGGATTAGGGAAGAGTTTCTGGTCGGAAAAAATGCCAAAATTGTGGTTGAGGTATTCTTGTTAGGACAGGAATGATATATGATGGAAGTTTGTTAGTACATAGGTTTACTGGTTCTGTTACAGATGAGGTGTATGGACAATTCCTTGTTGGATACAGTTGGCCCCAGGAACCTTAGTGATCTTTTTCTTTCCCTAACTTAGGTTAACTGTCTTAGGTAAACACAGGTGGCTCACCCCCGGGATATTCTAACGATTCGTCACTATTTTTGACCCTCCTCCTTATCAATAGATTTTTCTTTTTTCCTCCATTTTTCAAATGTCTAGATCACAGTTATACTTTGTTTGGCGCATCATAGCGACATCTGGCTCTTGCACCATTAAACTTCACCATCATTCATTTACTGTTAAATAAAGTTTTGCTTTGGATGAGGTATTCGTCGGATACTTGTTAGTTTGTGCTTTAAAAATATAATTGCTTTGTCCTGACTACGAAAACCATCTTTGAGAATGAACTTGTGGTCGCTTTACCTTGGCCATCTCGTTACCTTGACTTGAAAGTGATTAAAAACTTATGGAAGATGATATCTGACATCGTTTATGAAAACGGATCTTTTGATCAGGAAGAACAACTGTGACAAAAAGTTCTACGAACTGTAAAACAAATGGAAGCTAATGACATGTACAAAATTTGAAATTTATTTAACAGCATGAATTCGAGGCTTCTATAAATGATGGAAAATAAAGGTGGGAGGGAACAAATATTAAACGTCATTGAAAATTTTCACTATGCGATTATATATATAATAGAACTTATTGTGTCCGAAAAGATTGTACCTTTTCTTTTTAATGACGAATATCAAATTATTGTTATTGATTTGTTGTTTAAAAGATTTTCTAAGCATCATCAGGTTTGTAGTATGTTTAATATTGTTGGATATTGTAAATACTATACTGTTAATATATTTTTTATTTAAAAATTATTGATGTACAAAAAATTCTTGCAAGCAGTGTAGTTAATGATGTAATTTGCAAAATTGTTTCCTTATTTTTTGGTTACTAAGAAATATTAGTAACTAAATGATATTGAATAAAATACCGTATGTATTTTCAAAGAAATGAAATAAGTTTTCGATTTACTAAATCATTAAGTTAAATTACATTGATTACTATATAAGGTATTGTATTAGGATGATAGATTCTGATTATTTCAAGACCATATTCTACTGAAGATCATTGTGTGAAATAATGGAGCTATTGCGTAAAAAAATATTTCCTAACTTTTCTCGAAATGTGATTAAGAAAAGCGTAGGAGCTTCCAGAGGAAGGCAATTAGTTCGAGTGTTATTCTCGTCACATGATCATGGCTCGTGAAAGACAGTTTTTATAGCTTTTGCGCCAATATGAATAAATTAAAAAAAAATTTTGTTACAGTAAATGCAGTGTCCTAATTAAAAAAAAATATTAAAATATTTTCAACAATGAAAACTGGATGCTTCTATCAGGCTTAAATAAATTTTAATTGCTTTTTCTATGTTCCTCTTCCCCAAACCTTTATTTTCTGTGAAATGTCCAAAATTATTGTTGATGTGCTTTTCTTTGGAAATGAGTTTATTTGAACCAAATTAATTTGACAAGTAGTCTCCTATTTCGGGCGAAGTGTCGAAATATAACATTTTTGTATTTAAGTTGAATAACTACAACTTAACTCGGCTGCGTACTTTTTGTTTTTGTTTAGCGTGCGTGATTCAAAACGTCAACTTCGGCTGGAATCTAATTTGACATTTATTAAATGCAACAAAATTAATTTCTGTTGATTATAGTTCTAGAATAAATTAATGGCTATCTTAAAATTTTTGAGCATCCGAAGTTTGTTTCATATGATTTTAATAACTACTGAAAAAACGTGGAAGAAATATTTTTATTTCATTAAGGTGAGAAGAAAATTCGGTTTTAATCGGGAATAGGGTGTCCCCAAGGAGATTGGCGACTAAACTTAGCAACTTCCTAGATTGGTTGCCAAACTAGCGTGACTTGAGCATTGAGTATGCATAGGGTTACCATGACCTAAATCGCCAATTATCGCTCCCAAAAGTCGCCAATCTCCTAGGGGACACCCTATTCTCGATTTGAACCGAAAATTCTTTATTAAAAACAAATAATTTGTTTTCCATTGCCTTGGGAATTCGTGGTTTACACGTTCAAAAAGTTATCTTATGAATCAAATTAAAATTTTCTATTGACACTCAAACAATTCTATTAATATTCTATTAATAATTTTGATATTTGATTTATTTAAAATTAAATAAGATTGAAAAATTCATAGAATCAATAAAAGCATTAATAAAAATGCCAAAATATTTGTTTCTTTAATTTTTTTGATAATGTTTGATCGAAATTGGCTATTTTTTTTTATTTTTTATGAAGAATAGAAAATAGTGAATCTATTATTCTTATTTTTTTTTTTAAAAAAAATATCTTTCATGATATAGCCATATCTCTGTAAATATCCATATTTTTGGAAAAGTTATGGTTAATATTTTTAATGATACATAATTAGAAATTTAATAAAATTTAACTAGACTAAAAAGTTTGTTTTACAAAGGTTTGTGTCCTGACTGGTGTGACATGAAACCCGAAAATGCCTTACAAAATGCCAAAGAAGCTATGGATCTTGCTGATAATTGGTTAGGTGTTCCTCAAGTAAGTTAACCAGTAGTTTAAATTCATTTTAAATTGGATTACATTTTAGAATATTATAAACATTTTTGGGAGGTATTATAAATGCTTATTTTCTGTTGTAGTTGGTGAAACCTGAAGAAATGGTCAACCCTAATGTAGATGATTTGTCCATGATGACTTACCTCTCACAATATCCTAAAGCAGAATTGAAACCTGGTGCACCTCTAAGGCCCAGGACAAATCCCAACAGAGTACGCTGCTATGGTCCTGGTATTGAGCCAACTGGTGTCAACGTTGGTGCTCCAACTATGTTTACTGTTGAAACTTTCAGTGCTGGTAAAGGCAAGGTTGAAGTCTTCATTGAAAATCCCAAAGGAAAACTTGAACCAGTAAGAGTTTTTCCTTGCATAAGACTTAAATTTCGTGCTTCGTTAGATTTCCTATTTAATAAATATTAACTATCTTCAAAGTTTTAGTGAATAATGTAACTTTTAGTATTTAGTTGTCGTATTATTACTTAAAATTTGTGTTTAAAAGGTTAAATATTTTCTGGATTTAAAAATTATGTGTCAATGTGATGCTAAACTTAGAGATACCATAAATTTTTTTGATACTGGTATTTATTCAAGATACTAATATTAAAATAAGAAATGAGAGTTTATAAAATATATATTCATGTAACATTTTTTCCACAAATCATTTGAGTTTACAATTAATGAATTTTGTACATAGTGGAGAAGTTGTAATAAGTAGACCACTTTTTTAGTGAAAAAATGTAATGTTTTATATTTATATGAGCTACTTTCTAATATTTTTTTTCTTTTTGAGAATGTATATTTTTAAATATGATTATAATTTTATTTATACATAAATAATGTAGGTTATTAAATAAGTTTGCTTACATCTTTAAAGATATTAAAATTTGATTAATTATATCACATCTATAATTGAGTATTTCATAATGTAGGAAATTAAAAGGCATTTTATTATTTATTGTAGTTTGTTTTAAGTTGTGAATTTTTAAATAATTTTTTACATAATAATTATTACATACTGATTTTATAAAAATGTTCAATTTGAAGTTTTATTGGCGTTGTAAAATTTTTTCTAAGTGTAATTGTATTTTTTAGGTTGAAATTAAATTTAATGATGACAGAAGCAAAACATATACAGTTAAATATACTGCTCAAATGGAAGGACTTCACAAGGTGATTTTCTTTTTTCTTGCATATATGTCATGTATTCAATATATAATCTTTCTTTTAGGTTCTTCTGTGCATTTTTATAAATTAAGAGTATCAATACTGTACCTAAAGAATAGGCTGTCCAGGATGCAGTTTTTTTTTTTTTTGTATATTAACAATTTTAAATTTAAAAATTAATCTTGTGTATTAAATGCACATTCTTAACATTTTTTTAGTTTATTTGAATTATAAATTTTCTCATTGTAAAAATTTATAAACTACTTATCTTATTTGATTTCTATTTACATACTAATATTTGATAACAAGATGATGTATAAGTTTTTAATAGTTCACTTTTCAAAAATTTCGATATGTTGTAAAATTATGTAAAATTGTAAGTTTTTTCTATGTTATATTTTTTATTGCTTAAAAAACTTTAAAAAGTTGTAATGAAATATTTCCTGTTATATGATTTTTCTTTCCCAAGGTAATTTTTGAAAGAACATTAAATTTTTTTTATGTTTTATTAAATAATTATACTTGGCAAATCAGTGATATTTATAAAAAATTTTCAAACATTTTCTGTTAGTTAATATTAATTTTAATATCCTTCATCCAGATTATTTCTAAAAAAATTTTTTTGTTTGTTTCTCTAGGTGAAAGTTGTATTTGCTGGTAAAGAAGTTCCTAAAAGTCCCTTTTCAGTTATGGTGGAAGGTCATGCTGGTGACCCAGCTAAAGTTACTGCTTCTGGTCCTGGTTTGGAACCTGTTGGTGTAATGGCAGGAAAGCCAACTTATTTTGACATTTTCACTAAAGGTATTGTTGCATATTTTTAAGTGATAATTTTAAGTAAATTTTTACTTGCTTTTTATTAATAGTTTTTTTTTTAAGAAAGGATATATATATCTTATAGAAGGTTTATGATTAATTCTAACAAATAATATTTTTTGAAGTTAACACTGAAAAATATAAATAAATATTAAATTATCATGGAATACTTCTAATTTTGTTCATTCTAAAATGTTCTATTCATTTAAAAATTGAATTTTCAATCAAAAATATTAACCCATTAATTATTATTATTTTTTTTTTTGAAATTTTTGTTTATATAAATTATATATATGCTCAAAAAGTTGTGTAACAGTATAATTATATTCAAATTATGTTATGTCTTAAAAATATTTGATATTTTTAAAAATGTCCCAGATGGGAATTGTGGCAGGTGGCATGAAAAGAAAACCGATACCAAATTTGAGATATCATTGGTTCATTAACTTTATTAGTGAACTTATTTTGAAATCTGGGTCTGCTGTTTTATTACTGATGAGCTCAGAATTATCATTGAAATGAAAATTTCTTTTTATTTCCAAATGTCTATTTCTAGAAAAACATTTTCTTTCAACTTCAATACATAATTCTTCATTTTCACATAAATACATTTACTCTTCTGTTAATGAATGGTAAGCAGTAAGCAATAAAAATACACTGACTAAATAAGTCATTACTTCTTCATCAAATACAGTTCCAAAAACCTTAAGAAGTGTCTTTCCTTCTAATGATTGTTTTATTTGTGATTGAACATTCTCAACGTTATTATTTCCAAGTATTTTTACAAAGTCGTATCTTCCTTTTTGCAAATCTGAATTTGTTTCTAGACTCTTCCTATAATTTCTTTTATTCCTTTTGGTTTTTGTACAAACCTAGCTACATTGTTGTTATTTGGGTATGTGCTTGTAGGAGAGTTATATTTAGAGCACTCAGAGGAACTTCTAGTCTGCCAGGATCATCCTTGGGACAACTATTTTGTAATGTATTCTCATAGATATTTTTGTTATTTGAAACAATATTGATCTTATCAGGAGGAAGTTCAACAATATCAACATCAGCACCATCATTGTCACATTCAAAGAAATTAGGGTCATAAACTTTCTAGTACTCATTTCTCATCAAATAAAAATTTTTATCAGAGAGAAAAAATACTTGATATTAACCACAATTCTCAAATGGATATCGTTATAAAATGATAAATAAAATAATTTCAATAAAAAACAAAAGTCTGAGTAAGTAACAGATCATTACTATAACCTCTAAATTATATATTTATGCATGGTATTTCATTATTATATGAAAACCAAACCAAGGATTTAAATATTCAATCTGTTCCGTCCAACTTGCAGACAAATTTCATTTTTGTTCTTTTGTTGTAAAGAAACGAAGCACAAAAATGTATACTTTCTACTCCACACAATATTAACTGATATATATATATATATACAAACTAAATTGTCAGATGTACCAAATATATTTTTGGTCCTGATGTGATGTACATAAAATTCCAAAATCCCCAAATGGGATCATGGCAGCTAATGGGTTAATGTATCATAACTTAAGTACCATAAACAAAATTATATCTTGTCTACTTTCAATTTTTCCTTTCTAAGGGTGAAGAAAGCTCTGTGTATTTAAAATTAACGTATGGAAAGCAACTTAATTTTTTAGTACTTTTTATTCACTTTTTCAATTTAATTTTTGTAATTGGAAGGAATTTGATTTTTAGTATTTATTAAAAAAAGGAAATGCCTATCAATTTTAATTTCCCTAGTCTTTTTCTATTCAATTTCAAAGGTAGTTTTAAAAGTCTGACTAAAAATTGTCATTTATTTTTCTTTTAGATGCTGGTCGTGGCCAGGTTGAAGTGATTATTCTAGATCCAAAAGGTAACAGAAATACTGTCCCTTGTAGGATACGAAAAACAGAAGATAATGTTTATCGCTGTGAATATGTTGCTCAAACTACTGGGATGCATTCTGTCAATGTTTTCTTTGCTGGACAGCAAATTCCCAAAAGTCCATTTGGTGTTAAAGTTACTCCAGGTAAATTGCATGGTAGAAATTAAAAGTTACAATAATATTATAAAATATTTGGTAATGGCTGAAACTATACTTTGTAACCTCTTTTATAGATAAATACATATTCTATTTTTTCAGTATTCTCTTACAGTTATAGTTTAATATTGGAAGTAAATTCTTTTAGTATTGCTGAGTTTTTACTTTATTTTTTTTAAGTATGTGATGCTCGTAAAGTTAAAGCTTTTGGAAGAGGTTTGCAAAAGAATGGTGTACGTGTGAAAGATGTTGCTGATTTCAAAATTTGTACAGAAAATGCTGGAAATGGTCAACTAGAAGTTAAAGTTATTGGACCAGGTTAGAAAGAAGTCTATTTTTTTAAAAGCATGTTTTATCTCATTGTTTTGAATAATTTATCAGTGTTTGATTGTTAAATCCTAATTAAATTGCTCATGATTGATTCCATTAGAAATTTGATTGTATTACTTTAACATTTTAATATCCATTAATTTTTCTAAATTCTTAATGTTTATTTGCTTTAAATAATTTCCACCTGCACTTAATATAATTTGCTGCATGCATTTTAAATATTTTAAACTTGTCTGAATGAGCATATACATATATATATATATATATAATATAAAGGATTTAATTTTTTTTCTTTTAAAAAAATAAATTCCCGAGTTATCTCAACAATGAAACAAATTGTTAAATATAAATAATACTTTTATGTAATCTAATGTAGCTTTAAAACTGAATAAAATTTTAGTAAACCAATCCAAGTGTCATTGTTTTTTGTATAGTGCTGATATTAGTTATATTTTTAATAGATTAAGTTTTAAATAATTGTTTTATACTGATATCATAAAGAAGATTCATTTCTATGTTTTAGTTATGTTTAACATTTTTATAATATGTTGGAAATATTTCTCTTAGGTGGTGTACAAGAAAAGATAGATATTCGCAAAGTTGATGAAAACAATTATGATTGTGCCTATTATCCATCGAAAGAGGGTCGTTACATTGTAACAATATCCTATGGAGGACAGGAGATATCCAAAAGTCCATATGAGGTTAATGTGCTTCCATACAAAGAGTCTAAGATCAGGGTCTATGGACCTGGATTGTATGGAGGTGTTGCAGGTTATCCTGCTCGCTTTACTGCAGAGACAAATGGGGAAACGGGTGTTTTAGGTAAGTTGTGGTCAGTTGGTTGTTTGAAATGATTTTGTAATTGTGATTTATGCTTATTACTCTTATGGAACATGGGAAATTAGTAAAGTGAGTTAAATTGATATAAATTTATTAATGAGATAAATTCTTGATTTATTAACTTATATAAAGCTCACTTGATTATATATTTTTTTAAAACTCAATTCTGTGTGACTTTTGTTTCTTTGTGTTTTATTTCTTTGTGTTTAGATCTAGATGATGATGTTTATTTTTATGGATCAGTTTTTCAATGTATTTGTAGAAATCTTTTATATTAGTATATTGTAAACCATTTTCTTCAGTAATTCAATTACTTTCAATTTATATATATTCAGATGCAGCATTCATTTTAAATTGGGTCTGATGCAGTAAAGTTATCTATATCAACATGTATTTCTTAGATATAATTATATAACCGTACATCGTTTCTTTTTGACATGATAATCTTTATCTTGCCTTAATTGAATTTAAATCCTTTCTGAATTTTCCATTGATTTATTAACTTGTTATAATTCTTTTTATTGTTAGAAAAAGTGAGAAAAATTAGGCTTTTTATTTTGAAGACAGATTGGAGTTGTAAAATTGATTATTTTGAAATCTAAACATAATGTTATCTTAAACTTTTTTGAACCTGTTAAATTTTTAATATACTTTAGTTTTATATTTTAGTTTGTTAGATACTTGCTGTATCAAATGATTTATTTTTTAAATGTGTCTTCCAAGCGAAAATCTTTTGAAAATGAAATGTTATCCTGTAAGGCACTAATGATACTTTTTATTTTAAAACTGTTATGAAAATAATAGTCATATGTTTGAATTTGTGGACACTTTTGTTTGAAGGTGCTGAAGTATGTTATTTTTTGTTTTCAGGATTTCTAGTTGAAGGTCCATCTCATGCCAAAATTCAATGTTTCGATAATGGGGATGGATCTGCAGATGTTGAATACTTGCCCACAACTGCTGGAGAATATGCTGTGCATATATTATGTGACAAAGAAGATATTCCTAAATCTCCCTACATGGCTCAAATCCTTCCTAAAACAGATTACCACCCTGAAAAGGTTAAGGTTTATAGTTTTGCATTCTATTTGACTTTTTGAGTAATTTTATTTTCCTTGAGTAATTCTTTTCAAAAAAAGACTAGTATTTTTTTTATGGAAGCATGAGAGTAAAATCTAGGGGGTTGAAACTATAAAAATGTTTTCCAGTCTCCTTTTGAGAGAATCGGGTCATAGTAATGAATTTTTGAAATGTTTTTAAATAGACCGACATTTTAGTTTAGCAACAGAAGTTTATTACATAAATATTGATTAGAACTTTATAAACATCTTGTAGTAAAATAGAAATTTCTGAGGTGACTGTAAAATTTATGGAATTTGATGTGTAAAAATGATATTTTTTGAGATGAGATAAATTTGTAACAAATTTATAAAGTGTATTTGTGTTATTAAATCCATCTTATTGATTGCTGCTTGCCTGATAGCGAAATGATTGAGTTGCAAGATTGTCACACACACAAACATATATGTTTTCATATATGTTGTCAAACATTTAGCGAGTTTTGATTTCCGCAAAGACTGTTGTAAATAACAATAAGAACTGCTATGCTGCAAGTTAATAAATGTATTAAATCTATATGTAATGTCAATTAAAAGGTTAGATATTCTTGTCTGACATGTCTGGTTTGAAATTTTGAGGTCTATCTCCAATGACTAGTTACACAATTTTTATGTTAAGAAGAAACAAAACTACTGCTACAGTGAGTTTGATACAAATTTGTTCAAACAAAGTTTACAAATTTGCACAAAGTTTATCTAATATTAACTATATAAATTTAATTAAAAATTTTATGTAAACAAG
Organism: Nephila pilipes; assembly: GCA_019974015.1. NCBI lineage: Eukaryota > Metazoa > Arthropoda > Arachnida > Araneae > Nephilidae > Nephila > Nephila pilipes. The sequence continues at coordinate 8,898 of BMAW01084286.1, read as the reverse complement.
GCATTTGATTAAATATTGAAAATTAATATAATTGAAGAAATCTTCATTTTTATTTCATAATTCTAATTAAGATAGTTTCAACTTGTAAAACTTTTGCTGATATTAAAGTTTGTATGTGAATATACTATATAAGGCTATAATTTTAAAACTATACCTTTATAAAACATACTTGAAAAATCTTAATTTGTAAAATTAAAAGAGGGCCTTTGGTTAATGATTCATTAACAATTCTAGTTAATGATTATTTAAAAACTGAATATTTAATTTGAGAAATTGCTCTTATTCTAAGATTTTTTTTAGGTTGAAGCTTATGGACCTGGCCTTCAACCAAATGGTGTTGTTCAGGGTCAGCCAACTGAATTCACCATTGACTGTCGGAAAGCTGGTGGTCATGCACCTTTGGATGTTTCTGTAATGGATGATGACCTGAAACCTGTTGAACTAAAAATCACTGATAATAAGGATGGAACATTTAAAGCTCAGTATCGTCCAGTCAAAAATAGCAAACATACTGTGCAAGTCAATTATGGTGGTGTTGCAGTTCCAAAGAGTCCTTTCAGAGTAAGTTTAATTAAAAAACTGAATAACTGGAGTATTATTTTCATTAAATGAAATACATTTTTGATACTAAGCTTTCTATTTTAAAAATAAGGTTAATGTTGGTGAACCAACTGATACAAATAAAGTTAAAGTTTTTGGCCCTGGAGTTGAAAATGGTGTTAAAGCTCAAGTACCAACCCATTTCAACATTGACTGTAGAGGAGCAGGAACTGGTATGAATATAAGTTCTAAAAAAAAAATTTTTTTTTTATTTATCTTCTTTTATGAGACTTCTATAAATTAATCAAATATATTTTTCAGGTAATGTTCAAGTAAAATTATCAGATGAAAAAGGAGGTCTTGTCCCTGTTCAAATTTTAGACAATGAAGATGGAACCTATTCTGTTGATTATGTGGCTCCTAGTGCAGGAAATTATACGGTATATATAATATTACAAAATACAGTTGGCATTTTCCTTTGTAGATCCTAGTAATCCAAGTTTTCTCAGTAAATCTAAGTAATTTGTAAAAAAAATCTGATATTCTTAAAAGAACACAATGCACATTGTAATAAATGGAAATCATACAATAAAATATTTAATTGGTAATTTTATTGTTCTGATTCTATAATATGATTTTTTTGCTTAATTTTTTAATTGGATCTAAGAATTTTTTTTAATTTTATAATTATGATTCAAATAATTTAAATATCTTTTAGAATGAATACATATGAATTTGGTGGTTTTTATTTCTGAATTTTAAGTATTTTAAATTTTTTCAGGTATCTGTTGTTTTTGCTGGCAAGGAGATTCCCAATAGTCCAATTAAGGTGAAGGTTGAGCCCCAAGTAGACGTCAGCAAAGTGAAAGTAGATGGCTTGGAGCCAAGTAAATTTTCTTTTAATTTCTTATTTTGTAGCGAGTTATATACTTTGCTTAGAGATAATTTTACACCAAAAGTAACTTTTTTAAAATATTTTATCTTCGTATTGTTGAATTTGTTCATATATAAAATCAAATATTCTATTTAAAATTAAATTTAATGTAAAATTATTCTTTATAAATGAAACTCGCATTGAGGAATTTGTATAATTTAAAGACTGTATAGTAAGAATTAATAGTAAGCTGTATGAAAAAAAAATTCAATGTGTGCATCTTAATAAAATGCACTGTCGGATACAGGTAAGGAAGTAACAGATTTATGAATTGTGAGTTATACATCTTTTGAAATGACTATAATCTGCATAAATAATAATCTAATAAGAACCCTACAGAGTCTAATAGTATTATGTAAATTTCTTATTGCCTTAAGTATCATATAAAATTTGAATCTAAATTTAAAATAACTTCAATAATTTCTTAAAATTTTGTTTAGAACTGTATTATTGAAGATTTCTAAAATATTACTTTAGTGTAAAGTTTTTAGGAGTTAATGAAAGCACAAAAATGTCTCTGATTAATGAATATCATTTTCAGTAAAAGATAATAAATCTATATATCATTGGCTTTTTGATGTAGTAATTAAAAAAGACATTTATAGATTGAAGCTGCCCTTTTTTACATGAAATATCTATTATATTACTGCTCATTTGTTTTTAAACTTTGTGAAACAACCTTATTTTAAAAATTAATATTTTACATATGTGCAGAGAAATAACTGAATTACTTAAATTTAAAATAAAAATTTAGAGATTTCATTATTTGCTTAAACTTTAAACATGCAATTCTCTTCAAAAAAAAGGTATCTAAATTATGATATTCTATGTGTAGTTATGTTATGCACTTATCTTAAATATCTCTTAAAAATAGTCTATTGCATTTATATGAAAGGAAATTAAAAATTTAAAGTTAGTTTAATTTAAAAGAAATCTTAACAAAATTCTTATTGCTCGGTTGTTTGATTCTACTGTGTAAAAATTGAATGAGGACTTGTTTTCTAGTTAAATGAATAGTTAATAAAAAGTAGAATTTGGGAATGACTTGGATTCCACATTTGGGGATGCTGTTTTTCTTTAAATATATAAAAGTTAAAATAGAATGATCATATAAGATGCATTACAGTATAATATAATTACAATTATTTTGTCATTGATATTAATAGAATATGTACACTTTTTGCATATTATAACACATTTAGTTCTAATAATATTTTTATACAGGCTACTTTGTTAAATTTTAATGACCTTTATTTATTAGAAACTATTATACAAACTTTTTAATATAATCATATTTTCTTATTCTGCATCTAATTAATAAATTTAACTTTTACTGCTAGTATTCTATATACATTTATTGGGAAAGTATTTAGAAATATATATGTATACTATTAATCTTCCACTATACTTAACAGGGCTCCCTAGAGCCCCAATTAAACTTTTTCAATTGGCTATTTGTTTTGTGTTTTCTAGATTTAAAATATAACAGTGTGAGCTTTCTTTAAAATATGTTTTAAATTACATGTTTGTCTTCTGTGTTATTGATCTTTTTATTAAATTTTTATGCTGCACAGTACTTGTTCTACTGTAAGTATCTTAATATTATATACTAAACACATGATAATGCTTGCTGCAAATTTAAATTTTTAACATAAAAACCAATTAATCTCTCTAATAACTTTTAAACAAGCATGTACAAATATATATATACTCCCAAAATGTAATATTTCATGAACTATTTTGAATTTTGGGCTAGATAAGACCCTTTAATAACTAAATTTTAATATTCATTTGTAATACATTTTTTAAAATATTTCCTTTCTAATCCTTTTTATTTTATTACATTCTTGGTAATCTTTTATGCTTATCTAAGTGAAATTTTCATGAGGAAAAATTGATACAAGTAAAGAAAAGTAATTCATTTAATTGGAGAAAAGTGAACGTGGTTTATTTGAAGTAATTTAAATGTTTTGAAATTGGTTGCTAATATAATTTTAAATGTAAAGTATCATAGTTATGATACATTTTTATTAAAAATTGTATTTTGTTGCATATTGTTTTTTTTTGTGTGCATTTTTGTCCCTAGTGCAAATACATCAAGCCACAATTACAAATTATTAGTGGCATTTTTTCTCAATTTGATTGAAAATGATAGGGAATTGATCCATTAACTTTTTTACGGACTTCATTCATCAAAACTGCCTTGCAATGTTTAATAGATAATCTTTCTATTCATATGAGTAAAAAAAATTAAGATTTTAAGGACATCAAATAATGGTATTTTTTTAGCAAAAAATTATATTTCAAATTGGTTTTTTTTTTTAAAAAAAAAACAAATAACTTCAAAATTCTATTTAAATTTTTTTTCAATATGAAAGTTTTTCAGTCTTTCTATAATGGATGTTTTTATATTCAAAGTGGAAATGTATGGGAAGAAAAACTTTTTTTTCCTTGACTTTCAGTGATAATATATCTTAAATTATGCATTTATGTTTATTATGAAAATACTATTGGCATCATTTTTCAAAAATTAAGTTTTTGGATGATATATACAGTTTTCATTAAAAGTTATATTTGTCATTCAAAGCTATGAAATATTATTTTATATTTAAATTTTTCTCCTTCAAAAATTAATTAATTTTAAAATAGTTTGTATCAGCTACAACACGTACATTTTAAAAATATAATTTTCTAGTTTTTTGAAACTGTGATGATACAGAGAGTTCTACTTATTAATTTTGAAAAATGAACTGTATTTTCCCTTCATCTCTTGATTTGGATATACATGGTTTTTAGGTGCAAATTTATTTGTATTGATGCAGTTTTCCTTATCTATATGAAGCTGGAATATAACTGGAGTTTTAATTGTGTTTTCAAAACTGCACAACTAATATGTATAGAATTATAATTATGCATATATCTACTAATACACATTAATACAGTTGTAAGGTACTTGCAACTTGTGTGAAACTTTTATTGTATGAAAACTGAAGTGTGAAGCATTCTTAATTGTGCATGGTTTAAAATTGTGACTCCTTTTTGTGAATTTGGTTCAGAGTGACATATATAACTTTGGCATGAATATATGAGGACTACATTAACATCAGAAGCCATGTAACATGCATGCATACAGAAATTTACAGTAACCAGTGTGCAGCTTACTACTTTAGTATATTAAATTTAGTTTTTGAAGATGACAACTGGGTTGAATCGGATGCACTCTCGCCCAATCAGCGGCTCCTATAAACTCCCTGCAACAATTCCGGGTGATTACCAAGGGTGCTGGATGCAACCAGGCTGACTTTGCTGTCACCATAACAAGCCCATCTGGTCGACGTGTCAAGGCTCACATCATACCCACAGCAGAAGGTTTCCTGGTAAACTTCACACCTACAGAATTGGGACACTATCTGTTGAGCATCTCATTTGGTGGTATTCCTTTGACACCCACTCCATATCGATTTTTGTGTATGTCCAATGCTGACTCCTACAAAGTTCTAGCTTACGGTCCTGGCCTCGACCAAGGGTTGGTGAACCGGCCTGCAGAATTCATTGTTGATACTCGTGGAGCTGGTTATGGAAGCTTAGGAATAACAATAGAAGGTCCTTGTGAAGCAGCCATAAATTGCAAGGACAATGGCGATGGAACTTGCTCTGTTGCCTATTTTCCCACAGAAGTTGGGGAGTATGTTATCAACGTTGCTTATGACAGACACCACATACAGGGATCACCATTTGTAGCCCTCATCATTTCTGATGTTGATGTCTGGAACATCCGTGTGCTGGGAAATGGCATTCAATCCCAGGGTATGGATGTAAAACCCAGGCCAGGCTCTAAATTCTTGCATGATGCAGCTAACAATAGAATTATTGTGTTTAGAGCTGTTTGCTGCTAAAAATAAGTCTGGCTTATTTTAATTTTTAAATAACTAAGCTTTCTAACTTAAAATTTAAATTGTCAATTATAAATGCTATAAATTCTGATTTAAAAATGCATGCATGTTTTTGTTAAAGTAAACATTTAATGTTTGTGGGAAAACTAAATATGTATATTAAGCAACTGCTTATTTATTTATTTTTATTTTTGAAAGTTTTTGTAATATTTAGTTTAGGTATAAATGCAGATCAAATTTGCTTTAAATGAAAATTTTCATAAAACTTTTCCTGAATAGATTCTCTGTGTCTTTGAAAAATAAGTTTTTAAAATTCCTCAAATTAATAAGGTACATAGTTTTAACAAGCCCATTGTTTATTAATTCATTTGTACTTTCATTCATTAAAACTCTTTAAGAAATAGACAAAAACAAGTTGAAAGTATATAAACTTAAATTTCATATGTTTGATATTTTTTCTAGAAAAATTATTTTATTTAACCCTAGAACACTAGTGTACATAAATTTTATGCCAGTCTTCCTTTATTAGTTCTTTTCTGCCCTTTCCATTCCACCAATACACTCATTTGATCTTGAGTGCTTTGAGGCGTCACTTAGTTGGCTGCATACTAAGTAGTTTTAATTTTTTGTCTAAGGTTCATTTTTCTCACTCCAAGAACTAGGGTTCACAACGTAAATTTTACATATCACTAGTAATATGTGAAATTTTGCCTATTTATATTTTATGTGTTGCTAATAATACACAATTTTTTAAACATATAATTTTAACGTAGTCCCAGTGATCACGTCTTCATTTTTAAATTTGTGAATGGCATATATAAAAGCGTTTAGATTCTTATTTCATATTATGTTGTAGAAATGATCAAATGACACTGCGGATGAAGAAATTCAAGAATTGATTTTGGAATCTGATGATAGTGAAAATGGTGATAACGTTGAATTTGATGACGATTGCGATGACGGTGATAATCCGGATTATATTCCTGATGACAAAATAGAGATTGATCTTAATTTAGTGATTCATGCCTTGATATAAGAAATTGAGAGCAGTAATGATATATGGATAAAAGTAAAAAAAGGGAAACTGAATTACATGTTCAAAAGAAAAATAGAAAGATTATAAATATTCAAGATATAAATGAACAAGGTCATATTATAGTTTTGGATACTGACTTAATAAAAGGAATAAATATGAGTAGGATTTGAAAATGAAAGATAATAATAAACAGAAAACTTGGGCAAAAAATACTGTTCATACTAGACCAAGTCCAGTTGCTAAAGCTTGATTTTCAAAGGAACGAATGGATTGTTTTAATTTGTTTATTTCCAATGTATTAAAGAAAAAAAATATTTACTCACACAAATGCAGAAATAAATCAAATGAAGTTAGTCTATGCAAATGTTATGGATGGTTCCTGAATAATTTAAATTGCGATTAACCAAATACCTTGTTTAGAATATTAATACAAACATCAGCTTTACAAGACAACCATTAGTAAACAAAAATCATGTTTGATGTAACTTTTTCTGGTGGAAGGTATAGAGTAATATCCTACTGCAAATGTGAAAAAGCTATATATGAAGAGCATCTAAAGAAGTCATGCTATTCTTCTGTATGGACATATAATTGTATTCACTACTAATTATTATGTAATTTTTTTAATTGTGTTGTTTATATTAAATTTAAAAGGTAAACAACTTTCATTAATTTTAAAAACAACATTAATGTAATATAAGCAAATAAAAAGAATTTTGCATGAGAATGTAAATTTTATTTATCTCTTTTGATAACAGCATATGTAAACACGCTAGTGTTTTAGGGTTAAATTCACAACTATATTTTGTAAATTCTTAACCTATATAATTAATTTCCAAAAAGTTATGTTTTTGTTTCATAATTGCGATTATGTAACTCATTCTTCAGTTAAATAAAATGGATAGTCTTCTGCAGTTGATATAATCCTTGGTTGAAATCTTGAAGTATTTATCTTAGATTTATATTTATTATTTTTTAAAAGAACTTATGCTCTAATCTGTAGTGTGAAACTTTTTTCATTTTATGAAATTATGAATTTCTGCCTCATTCAAGTTCTCTTTTTTTTTGTTATAACAATGTGAAAATATCTTGGATTGTGCTGTATGAAAAGAATAAAGTATAATGCTTAAAAATTTAAATAATATATTTGTCAATTGAGTGATATTAAATATGGAAAAACATGGTAGAACAAGCCCTAATTAATGTGTAAAAATTGAATAAAATTCAGTGATTGCAATGTCTTTAGGTAACAGTCATTTAATGTGTAGAAGGTATAGGCATATTCTAAATCTCCTTCAGAATGAAAAATCATTTGAAATAACAAGTTCCAAAATATTTTTGTTTTGTTTGAAATTAGCAAGTTACCACTTGTAGTATTTTGATGACATTGTTCTTTCATTTTATTTTTTGTATCAAATTGATTTAAAAAATTGTTTTAAAGCTTGTATTTGTAAAGTTTTACACAAATGTAATGAAATTTTATAGTTTATTTGTACATGATTGTTTTTTTTTTCCCTATTGAATTCTGCCAATAATTTTGTAATTTAAAGTATTTCTATGAAATGTATCATTTATACATTCTGTTCTACATCATTAAATTCAATGATTTACTCTAGTACAAACTTCCCTGAAAAATGTACTTAACATGAAAAACTTAGGCCCTAAGAATTTATGTATATTAATTGATTTTTTTTTGTAAATGTTTATTTCAGAAATTTATTTGTAAATAGACTGTTTCTCATGGTAATTATCTGTTGCAGGTGTTTACATAGATTCTCCAACTGATTTCATCGTGGATGCACGTGCAATCACAAAACGTAGTGATGGAAAAGTTCAGTGCACCATTACTAATCCCTCTGGAACTAAAACAGACTCATTTGTCCAGAGTCAAAATGATGGGACTTACAAAATTTGCTACACTCCTTTTGAAGAAGGTTTGTTTAATTGCAGATAGTTTTGATTAATATAAAAAAAAAAAAAGAAAAATTTTAATGAACTAATGCAAAAAATATGTATATTTTTCTTTTTCATCAAAATGGATGTTCTTGTAAGTTTTCTTTTGGGAAAATTTGAGTATTAATTATATTTTTTGAGTTTATTGTTTTTTTTTAATTCAGTATCTTTTTAGAATGGATGATAAGCTGAGAAAAAAAAAAGTGATAAAAAACCTTATTTTTGAATAACATTACAGTACCTTATTAACTTTTACAGGGCTTTCATTTATCAAAACTGTCAATTGATGTAATCCATTAATCCTGGAGGATAATAAAAAACGAAATATAAAATTATATAAGCATTTTGTTTTCTTTCAATTTAAACATTTTAAATGCAACCTTTATATATATATATATATATATATATATATATATATATATATATATATAAAGAGAATGTACATTAGAATCTTTATTTGCAGGTAACCATACAATTGATATCACTTATGATGGATTACCTGTTCCTGGCAGTCCTTTCAAGGTGAAAGTGATGAGAGGCTG
>BMAW01084283.1:0-11115 GCA_019974015.1 Nephila pilipes | reverse complement strand
TAGCGCAAATGATGCACATTGAATCTAAGCACATGAAGTCCTTTTTTTTGATGGTGCAGAAGCTAAGAGAGGCTCAAATATCCTCTTGTTTACTAGATGATGGTTTAGAATCATGATGTTAGTCGCAAATTATTCTTGAGCTACTTTTAAGAGTAACGTTAATAAACAGTCACTCAACACTAAGGTAACCAGACGTCTTACCTTTATCGGGACACTACCTATTTTTAGAAAGAATGCACAAGATACAGAACGGGAAGGGAACACATGGTTTTTGGGTTCCATGTAGACTTTTCACCAGTATATGAGCTTTATATTACTTTTGTAAATTTTATACTGTTAAACTTTAATAAAAAGAATAAATGTCGAGAACTGATTATGAGGAATTGCTTATCAAAGTTCGCCTTATTCAGTAGGTACAATCCTACCACCATTGTTTGGATTTAATGAACAGTTGAACTTTTCGGCAATAGCAGTGACCAAAAGATATTGTAGCTGTAAAATGAAGAGCGAATAATTTGTACTTTTACACAGATTTTTTTTCTGATGACGGCATGCTTCGCTGGTGTTTTAGCATCATTTGGAACATTATTATAAAGGATTTACATCTTATGCAAAAATTGGAAACGGAAAGAAATTTTAGAGAGGAGAAGGGTCAGGGCTTAAGGAGGTTGTTGGTCGTCCACGAAATAATGTGTGAGTGAATGTAAAGTTTATTGGCGCAAGAGCCAGATATGGCTATGCTGCGCCAAACAAGATTAAACTGTGGTCTAGACGTGAAGTTGAAAAAAAAAGATAAGTGATTGACAAGAAGGAGGGTCGAAAATAGAGAAAGATCGCTAGGGTATACCGGGAGGTCCATGAAATAAAGCCTTCTCATTTTGAGTTTTATAACTGTATCTCATACGATACACATCGTACTGCGGGGTTGTGCGAGTTAATCAAGTGATATCAACAAATCAGCAATTCTGAGGAATTAGACAAGTAATTTATTTAGGTACCAAATTTTTAATCATGACACTCCTCCCAGTTTAATGGTGTCCCGCTTTACACCATTAAACCACCATTACACCATTAATCTACAGTTTCTAAAAAAACAAACGCAGTATACTAAATATACAACTTCTTTAGTATATTGAGTAAATTACAGCAATAAAAGCGGTAATTTACACAATATACGTTCATAAGTATCAATAATTATAAGAAATAACTATTGTATAAATGTAACTAGATTATTTCTTCATAATAATTAAAACTTATAAAGAACACCTACATTTATATAAAATAATTAATTACACATTAATTTGTACTAATTTGCGAGGAAGTTATCTTCACTGAGGTCTATAGTGCAATCAGATCTCGAATACAATGTTCGACTAAAACAATGCCAAATGTGATTCTGCGACCATAACCAGTGGAAACGGTGACGCATTTGCTCATCTGATTAAAAGTGCGTTTTTTGTTTAGTGCGTAAGTGTAAGTAAAGTTTATTGGAGCAAGAGTTTAGTTTAGTTTTTATTAACGTCGCACTAGAAGAAACACGAGGGTTATTGCCGACAGACAGCGTAATTTTGAACCACGGTCAAGTGACGAGGACGAAACCTGAGATGGCAACCCCTCTCCAAACATCCACACCACGCCAGCGGGAGGACGTTGGGCCCCGAACAGATTTAACGTGCATCAGCCCCGGCTACACGGCGGGTCTTTGGCGGCCAAGAATCGAACACACGACTGAACGAAAACCGCCGGTCGCGAATCCACGACCTTGACCACTAGGCTACCACGGCTCTATTGGAGCAAGAGACAAATATGGCTATGATGCACCAAACAAGATTTAACTGTGGTCTAGACGAGAAGAAATTGAAGAAAAGACAAAAATTGGTTGACAAGGAGGGTCGAAAATAGATTAGGATCGCTGGGTATCCGGGGTGTGCGTCTTCCGTGTTTACCAAAAAAGATAAACCACAGAAAAAGAAGATCACTAGGGAGCCTCGGGCTCATGATGCCCGTTTTTACCAAACTAAAGCAAGTCCCTGAGGTCCCCTGATATAATCCTCAGGGGCAGGGAACCCGGCTATACCCCCAGACGCTGTTTATCCTTTTTAGTAGCCTCTTAAGACATGCATGAACTACAGTGGGACTATTCTGTCATTCCCGGTCACCACTCGGATCATTTATTTTCTGGACAAAATTTTGGATGTTGGAAGTTTTTATTAATGTCGCACTAGCAGCTTCACGAAGGCTATTGACGATAAACCTCGTAATTTTGAACATCGGTCAAATGACGAGGACGACACCTGTGCTAATAACTTCTGCGACACTCCCCTAATAACTTCTGCGCCACGTTAACGGGAGGGATTTGAGCGACAACAGATTTAACGTGCATCATCCCCGGCTACACAGTAGGGTCTTCAGTGGCCAATTCTCCATCGCGCGATTGAGAGAAAACCACAGGCAGCGAATCCGAAACTATGACCACTAGGCTACCACGGCAGTCCACTCCTTGAAGTATTATGAAAGACTGGAGAAAGAGGCCAATTAACAAATTTTATCCTCGCCACATACGACGCTCAAAATTACGAGTTACGTCACTGATGCCCTTTGTTTTGATTCTGAGGTGGATGTGAAGAATCAGTGAAGCAAATATTAAGTTATTTTATTAACCTATCGATAAATTATTAATTATCATTACACTTTGAAACAATATGAGAGCTAGTAGTGATTTTCCTTATAATACTTTGCTTTGGTATAGTAACAAGATCAACGCCTGATCTAATATTCACGTCGACAAAATTCCTCACAAGAGAAATTTTAAAATGATTGATTATTAACGTCATACAGAGAAGCAACACAAAGGCGATTTGTGATTGAAAGTGGATAGAAACTCTGCAGATACAACGTGTTTAATTATCTCATAAGTGGATCATTAGATCCGACTCGAACAAAAATACTACTCGACGTTCATGACCAACAATGCTAAGTGAGTTTAGTTTTTATTAACTTCGCACTAGAAGCAACACGACGGCTATAGGCGACGGTGAGAGAGTGAATGTAAAGTTTATTGGCGCAAGAGCCAGATATGGCTATGCTTCACCAAACAAGATTAAATTGTGGTCTGGACGTGAAGTTGAAAAAAAAAAAAGGTAAAAATGGTTGACAAGAAGGAGGGTCTAAAATAGAGAAGGATCGCTAGGGTAGCCCGTCACCCTTGTTTACAACAGATAGTATACCCCATTGGAAAGAAAAAGATCACTAGGGTGCCTTGGGTTCATGATGTCCGTACTTACCTGAAGAAGGCAAGTCCCTGAGGTCCCCTGAAATAATCCCCGGGGGAGGGTGCCCGGCTCTACCCCCAGACGCTGGGTACCCATTTTAGTCGCCTTTTACGACATGCATGTGCTACAGTGAGACTATTCTGTCATCCCCGGTCACCACGCGGGTCGCTATAGACGACGGACCTCGTAATTTTGAACCATGGTCAAGCGAAGAGGACGACAAATGAACTGAACCTCCACTCCTAACTTCCACACCACGCCAATGGGAGGACTTTGGGTCAAAGCAGATTTAAAGGGCATCAGCCCCGACTACACGGCGGGTCTTTAACGGCCAAGGATCGAAACCGCGACTGAACGAAAACCGCTGGTCCCGAATCCGTAACCAAGACCACAAGACTACCGCCGCCAATCAATGTTAACTATCGAGTCTGTGCCGTGGACTGCATCTGAACTGATAACACAGTCTACCAACTGTAACGCAAAACCATATATATACCCTCAAGCTCAATTCCGTTTAATATGCATTAAATCTAGTAACGATTTTTTAACATTGTTAATTGTAATTATAATTATATGCAGCTAGTTATAGTCATGGGTGGCCATTTGTTCTAGATTAGGACATTTCGTCTAATTAAGAAAATTCATTGAAATATTTTATAATTTCAAATATATATCTGATGAATGTCTGAACACAAATTATTCTTGTATCTACTTTAACTAGACGACCAAATTATCAACAAGCAAGGAAAAAATTACGGTTGCGTAGCCTAGGGGCCATGATTGCGGAAGAGAATGCTTGCTTCGAGTGGTGTGTTTGAGCCTAGGTTCTAGCCTTCGTTTTGCTTCAAAGTGTGGCGTTAATATGCAAAAATAAATCACACGAAAAATGTTTATGCATTAATTTTTAAACACGGAGTCTGAAATGAAAAAGCATTGCCTAAAGAATGTAATCATTTATTAACAGTGCAAAACAATGCTTTGTAAAATGATTAGTCTCAGGAAATAATTTAAAATTAATTTTAGTTCATTTTTTATGTCACACCTCCAAACATATCATATGACTAGTGAATTTGCGTCTTCAATATATTCACGTACACTACACATTTAATATATATCATTGTGGATCAATCTCTAATCTAATATAACACATCAATCAATAACTCCCGAGACTAACATTGAAAACAACATTTTTTTTGCAAAATTTTTTTTTATTCATCCACATAACACCTTTTGTTAATCACCTTTTAGGGTGATACAATCGTTCCAACGCTTTTCCAAATCTTTTTTTTTTTCGCAAGAAATCTTTTTTGTTTCGAGTAAATAGCGATAAACAGCTTTCTGAATCATCGACTCGTTGCTGTTTTTGTTCCATCGAAAGCAATCGCGGCACCCACTTGGAAAAAACCTTTTTCACTTCACTTCAAAAAACCTTTTTCAGTAAATACACTTCCATATGATATCTGTGTCATCTCAGCAATCTCACGGAGCTTCACTTTACGATCTTTCATTATAATTTTTGTCACTTCACTCACATTTTCCGGTGTAACGGCTTCCACAGGTCTACCCGAGCGTTCCGCGTCATTTGTGTCGGTACGACCACGTTTAAACTCGGCAAACCATCGACAAATCGTTGCTTTTGATGGACAAGAGTCCGGGTAACATTTTTCAATCCATTGTTTCGCTTCCACGGTGTTTTTACCCATTAAAAAACAATGTTTTATCAGAACACGAAACTCGGTTTTTTCCATTTTTTAAACAAACTACAAAACGACTTTACTCCAACCTCGATAACTCAGATGTTTCCGGTCCGATCGACTTAAAATTTTGACACGTTTCAAGCAAAGATTAGTACTCTAGAAAAATTTGGTTACTGGTTTACTACGAGCGCCATCTCTGGGTTAGTCTCAGGAGTTATTGATTGATGTGTTAGCTGATAAATCGCGAATCCCTTCAAGTAGAGAAACCAGAATAGAATTTCAACTCCCTTCTGGCAGAACTCTGTATCTGTACACGCATATCTTAAGACCGCATTACAACGAGAGTTTTTAATCAGTTGTGGCATTCGAACTCCAAACTTACTCGGAAGATTCTGATGTTAAACAAATGCAGCCAATTTGTTAAAAAAATTATCTTTGAGGATCAGTGATTTTACTTTTTGGACAACCCATGTTATTATGCGCTTTTTCTTGACTTTATAATGCTTTGGATGGATCACTTAGTTGGAAACGGAGCAAATAAAGTTGACTAAATTTGAATCGATGATACACCAAAATAGAGAAAATCTTCAGTTACCGGTATTTCATAAATATCTATCTCCATATCGTTTTCTTGAAGACATGACTTACTCAAGTACAGCAAGCATATGTTGGAAAAAATATTGCAGACCGAATACTCTTTTAAGGTTTCCCATGGGAATTGCTTTTCTACTTTTTTTTAATGTCCTCGTAGATTGATGCATAAAATAGCTATTATTTAGTTTTTGAACGTTTCGTGCAAAAAAATTGTGGCGGCTGCCTACGTCACCTTTTGCTGTCACCTTTTTGACTGCGGAGCTGCAAGCTGACTTGAACAAAAGGAGGGAGTAACCTTTGCTCGCCCCACTTGCTTCACAGATTCCAGACCTGTGAAGGTCGCATTTTAAAGCTATTGCTAAGTTTGAAATAAATTGTTAGTTCCTGGTATCTTGTGTTTTTTTAGTCTTTCGCAGTTATTTAATTAGCCTACACCTTCTGATCTGGAGAAAGCCCCCATAAGCTGGGATTGGATGTTATGGGAGCAGGAAGGTTTTAGCAACACCACTGCCCCCATAAGTTGGTGACCCGAATTGAAGAAAGCTGCGAAGAATATCACTTGGCATAGCCACGATTATCATTCTATAGTCTCAGTAAAATTAGAAACCAATGTGGGTTTTTATGAAATCATATATGATTATAAAATCACTAAGTTTTAATCAATGCTAAGTTATTTAATTTCAAACTAGCAATTATGTAATTTTCCGCTATATTTTCTCAGGAAAAAAAATGATCACTATATATATATGCAAGGTATTGTTTTTATCTTCAAATATTCCTTGCATCTCTGTAAATTGTTGATCGGATTATATTGTACGTTTTTATCATAATATAAAACGTAGAAATTAAAAAAACACAAGATACCAGGAACTAACAATTTATTTCAAACTTAACAATAACTTTAAAATGCGACCTTCACAGGTCTGGAATCTGCGAAGCAAGTGGGGCGAGCAAAGGTTACTCCCTCCTTTTGTTCAAGTCAGCTTGCAGCTCCGCAGTCAAAAAGGTGACGTCAAAAGGTGACGTAGGCAGCCGCCTCAAAATTACTTTATCAATTCTCTGAAAATGAATAACATAAACATATCTAATTAGTTAGGAAAACTACCAATTTGTAAATTTGTAAATGATATAATGGTGTCAGAAAATTAAATAAAGTATTCACTTTAAAATTTATCTTGAGTCCTTTATTTCTATGACATGGAAGTTTCGAGTAGTAGGTACCAACTCAAGGATATCGTACGCATTATTCAAAGAAGAAGAGACAGATTATATATTAGAAGGATTGATATTGCATCTCAAGATAACTAGACAAGTTTTACAATCAGTAACAAATACTCAGTACACTTGTTTCTAAAAAATAAACGTTTCTTTGCATATTGAATGCTTTGTTCCGCATTTCGCACATTTCATCACTGCACAAAAACATAAGTTAATTATATCAAATAATAAAATATCAGTCTTATATGTCACAAATACAATTTGATTTTACTCTTTTATTTATGTCTCTTTGTGAAGCCACACAAGGGCTATTAGCAGAATGCTCTATTAGACTAAACTCATTTAAAGGGATATGCGCTGCAAACTGGTTCCCGCGAGAGACACTCACCCGCAAAATCAGCATTTACTGACGAAAAAACTTCAAATAATACATAATTTTGTAATCAAAAATAAATTAGGTTTACAATGTATTTACAGAGAAGAAAATGTACATAACAGAAATTTAAAAAATTTACAAATGTTCTTACAGAAAAAAGATGTGTAACAGGCTAAGTGACACGATACCAAAGCGTCCATAAAATTTTGAACAAAAATGAAGTGAAAAACAAAAATATGAATATATATACAACGTACACAATTATCACTACATAATAAGGAAAATTAAAATATTAAGGAATGTAATGAAAATTAAAACACTTTGGAAATTTCTTGGATAAATTCACGAGCCATTAGAATATTCACTTTAAGATTGAAATTCAAGTTAGGACTTTAAATATGGACTTTAGGCAAATAATTTTCACTTCAACTTAATAGAGCTGTTTATATAAATCTCTAGTTAAAGAGCAAGAGAAAACGTAATGAACTGCATATTCAACGAAGACACAGGAACATAAATTTGTATTTTTCAAATTAAAACGATTTAAATATCAAACTTGTGGATCATGAACATTTAGGAATGAAATAATGGGAACAGATTTGACATAAACACTCAGATTTAGACACAGAATATAGAGCTAAACACAAATACTGGTATTACAAGATGACCACTAAACTTCTCGGTTTGAGAAAAAGAGTGAGGGATATTATTTTTTTTAAAAAACTTAACCTGTTGATTCGAAGGAACAGGAAGATTTCTTCCCTCTCCATCAGTGAGTGCGAGCCTTGCAAATGAATCTACGATTATTTATAATAATAACATAGCATATATATAGCATGTGCCCCAATCCAAAGTAACTTGTATAAATAATAAAAAGTTGCTGATTTTTCTTTAATGGTTTTAATAAAAAAAATATTTATTTTGGTATTTCTGTAGTGGCATTATTAACGATAAATTGTCGGTTTAAACAGAAACTTTGAGGTTATGAGAGATGGAGAAGGGATTCTGTGCTTTCATAATATTCTTAAACTATTTAGGGCACTCTGGTGGAAGCACAAAGGGCGAATAAATTTTTGGCGAATTGAATTCTTTCTCTCCTTATTTTAATTAAATAACGAAAGAGGTTGTGTTTATTCATACCACAATTTAAACATAAAATATTTCTACTACTAAAATGTTTTTATTACATATATATATTTTTTTTTAATTTCATGATTATATCTTTTAAATATATTTGGATTCTCACTATTTAACAACCATAAGGATTATCTAAAAATTCATATCTTGAAGTTTTTCAAAGTAAAATGTGACCCAAAACAAGATTTTTATATGCAGGGCCTCAAAGAATACCTCGTTAAGAATGAGAAACTGGAATTATGTGACTCATTGTAGAAATGCCCAGTGATCATTATTATATTTTCTAGAAATTCATAAGCTTAATGCCCTTCTCGTAAGCCAAATTTGGTCACACCAACTTTTCTATCTAATGAGAACATTCTTCTTTCTTTGGAGCATATTCACCGTAAATAACTAATTGTGCATTTTATTGCTTTGTTTCCGATGTATAATAGAGGATCTATATCTCTTTAATACGATAACTCTACGCAAACGGCAATTCCAACTCCATGTGGTAGGAATATATAATATTCATTTAGCATCAAACGGCTTCCATATCAACATAATTTATGTATAAATATCCAAATAAATTCTTTGCCGCTAAAAGTATGGCAGCATATTGTTGAGTTTTGCTTGCATCAGATACATTTTGAAACATCATATGGTATTTATTTTACACATAAACAATTTTATTATATTTTCAAAAAATAAAGCAGTGACCGCAGTCACAGTTAGGAACTTATAGCTTCTAGCTTTTCACTCGAATCATTATCGCAAATATTGTTATTAAAAATCGTCGAGTTGCTGAAATGAAGCAAGTAAAATCTGACCAACCACAAGACGCCTCCTTGTGACGGTGTGAAAGCTAAGTAAGGATCGAATAACATCGTGTTCACAAGATAATGGTTAAGAATTTTGATGTTCGTCGCTAATAGCTCTTGTTTTACTTCTAAGAGCAAAGTTAATGAAAAGTCATTCAACACCACGAAATTCATCGTCAGACCAGCCGTAGTCTCTCTTTCAGTTGAGCGAAATTTATATAAGCTTTTAAAAAACAGTTTTATAGTCGTTCTTTATTTTTATGTATATAATAACACTAAAATAACGATTTTTCGAATTCTTTTGAAAAAGCAGCTGAGACTTATGTGGCAAAGAATACCAAAGAAAACAAAGTAAATTTTATTCTTATTGGTTCATGCGTTGTACTGGTCACCTGACCATTTTTCAAAACTGCATGATCGTTAGTCAATGGTCGTTTTGATGCAAATAAGTGCGGCATTTGTTCGCAACTTATCAAAAGTGTCAATCAGAAGAAAAAGAATTTACTAACAACAAAATTGTTGTATTACCTTAAATGTATATTTGGGAAAAAATGCCATACATTTCGTTAGTAACTAAATTTTACGCAGTTGAGTATATATCTGTAATGGATGCTATAAAATGTGTGATAAGCTTTATAAATATGTGAAATTACTACATTAATCACATGATAATATGATCTCAGTAATGAAATCCATGTTTGGTGACACACTCTGATAATGTGTCAATTTAACGTCAGAGCCTGGTTTGAAGAGATCTTACAGTCAAGAGTAATTCTAGTATCCTATTATTGATTGAATTGCTTTCAGTGTCAGTGGATGTCATATATAATAGTCTGGTATAATGATGATTGCATAAAGCATACGATTTTGAACAGATATTGTCATGCAATAAGTTTATGATATAGATTTAAAATATTACATCTTAGATTAGATTATGTTCGTTTAGAAGATTAAGCTGATTATATGATTAAATAGAAACTTTTATTTTTGAATGAAATTGCTGAAAAGAAACATAACAAAAGTGAACCTATTGTTCTTTGATGAGTAATAAAATTTTGATATTTTTTCATATGCTCAAGATAAATTGAAATCCTACAATAAATAAAACAAATTGATATTTGATCTTTTTAAATTTAATATGACGAATATTTATTTTAATACAGAGCAATTAATTAATTTTCTATAATTAATAGTTATAAATGGATTTATATTATTTTTTGATACCTATATTAAATTTCTGAATATTTTTTATGAATTCACAAAATGTTATTTGATTGATATTGATTTGCAACTCCTAAAATTTATCAAAATGCAATTAATAAAACAACTGAAATTATTGAAAAAATTTTAAAAACAGAATTTATTGCATAATTTTCCAGTGCATCTACTGAATGTAATAAGATATTTATAAAACTAAATACATAAGTTTGGTTCGAAATCTTATTTTATGATTCTAATATAATTATAAACAGAGTGAATATACTAGAGCAAATCTAGTGTTACTGGAGTTTTGGTTATCTATATTTTATCTCCTTATCGTTTTATTGCAAACATTACTTACTCAGGTTCAGTAAACAAACATTAGAAAAAAAATGTTACTGACCGAATACGATTTGAAGATTTTCCATAAGAATTATTTCTCTACAATTTGTAGGTTATCTTCGAGTGATGCTTAAAATTATTTTTCTTTTTGGATTTTAACGTTTCGTACAAAGCAATTACGTTAGCAATTTTCTGAAAATAAATAGAATAAGCATATCTAAGAAGTTAGGAAAACTAAAAGTTTGTAAATGTAATGTTTGAGGTAAGTTTAAAAATTATTGACTTTAAGATTTATTTTGAGTCCTCCCATTCGTATGGCTTAGTAGTATGGAGAAGGAGGTTTCAAATCACAAATGTATTGTTTATTCACAGAATTTCAAATTTATGAAATTAATCTCCTATAGCCATTTTATTCCATCAAAGAAGGCCATATTGATAATCATCAATGGGAAATTTATTGACTGAATGATTTATTTATT
>BMAW01084267.1:0-36606 GCA_019974015.1 Nephila pilipes | reverse complement strand
TATATATATATATATATATATATATATATATATATATTATTGTCTTTTATATATATATATATATAATCGCTTAAACTTTGAATACAAGAACTCCCCGGCTATATTCCAAGGAGCTGTTCAGTAAGTTCTAAATAAATATCAAATAAAATTCATATTAAACTATTTTGATGATATTATGGTATTTTGAGAATCGGCAGAAGAACAAGCTAAACATTTAGAAGGAATTCTTAAAGTTTTTGTGGAACAGAAAATATTAAATTTGGCCTTATTCAACCCAAATTGCCCTTCCCATGTCTATGTCCCTCCAACGAAGGAAGCCATAGCTCTGTTGTAAAACGAGATAGACCTGGTGGAAGTCAACATCTCATTTCATTCCATTCTAGGAGACTGAGAAATTATAAAATCAATTACATAATAAGTGAATTAGAATGTTTAGCGATAATTGACAATTTAGATAAATAGAATTGTTACCTTCATGGATCTGCGATGACTACTCCATTCCCGAGGCGTGTTAAAGCGACGCGGTGAAACAGATGAGCCGTGTTATAAGAGATCTAATTATTGTTTGCATTTCTAACTACGCAACATAGATTTATAAAGATAATTAGTGGCTTAATTAGGAATAAAATATATTTTAAAAAGATTATAAATCTGTAGACACTTTTTCTAATCAAATCAAAACGACGGACAGGAGCAATTTTTAAAAATTTCTCTTAAAAAAAAATTGATGGTTCTCTTTTTACACTTTTCTTAAAAATAAAAAAAAGACATTTTAACATATTTTTTGGATCTGATATAAAACACATTTCAATATGAAAATATGTCTGATCCTTACATATCAGAAATAATATAAGTACTTTTAATAAATAATTTAATAAAATGAAATGAACTTACAGATTCTAAGGGATTTAATTTTTACTTTTCCATGGTACTAATTCTTCTGCTATTTATTTCGTACTTAAAATTTTAATCTTGTATTTTCACTATTATTATAATATACACTAGAGGATTTCATATTTTGTATTCATTTTTAATAATTCTTTATTGAATTGCTTTCTTATTAACTTCTTAGAATATTACATTACTATCCATTGATTAATTACCTAGAAAACGCAAAGGAGGAAAATTTGGTACTATAAATCCAAAACGGAGTTCTAAGCCCTCAAGGAGTTATAGTAAGTGCGGGCGCCGAGTGTAACACCCAGGTAACCGATATTTTTCTTTCGCGTGAGATTTACTTTCTTTGACAAACACGGGTGGTGGGGTACTCAGGTAATCTTTATCTGTTTTCGACTATTTTCTCTCTCCTCGTCAACAAATTCTCTCCCTTTCCCCATTTTTTTCCTAACGTCTAGATCACAAATACACATTGTTTGGCATAGCATGACCAGATTTGTCTCTTGTGCTATTAACCGCAACTTTCACTCACTAAAATCATTCAGTTCCTAAGCTTGAAAAGTGCAACTTTTTCTTGGATGTGCAAACATACGTTCACACATGCACACACAGGCCCGCACAATATAGAGATATTCCTCGGTTAACGACAACTCCAGAATTATCGCCTTTAAACAAATTATCGTTATCCAAGGTGTGAATTTCCCAAATTATAATAATAGTAATTAGTTCATTTTTTCCGATTTAATTGACGAGGTGTCTTAAGCCAAAGCCTGCAATGCTTGGCAAGATATATTTTGTTAACAACAATTCGTTGTTAACTAGGGTCATTTAAAAGCCACAGTACATACATATATAATATATTAATTAGAGATGTTTTGTAATATGAATACCGTTTTAATTTTTCACTCAGAAAACGTTTTTATTAAGAATAAGGTCTAAGTTAGTTTGCTTAATAATTCTCACAAAGAAATGCATTTGATTTTTCTGTTGATAGTTTAAAATGTCTTCCTTCTATATTAAACTTGATTTTAAAATGAGAACCCCATATTATCTTTCTAAACTCTTTTTTGACTCAGTATCGAAGCAGAATTAATGAATTCTGGTTTCATAATTTACATGATAATGCGGAGAGAAATTCTGATTATCATACTTATAGGAGGAAAGGAATCCAAAATGGAATTAAAATGTTTTAAATAATACTCTTCACGTTTGTCATTATGATCAGCATGAATTTCATAACTAAAAATGTCGAGCAGTCAGAAATCAATGTAAATAGTCCTCTGATTTAACTGCATCATTTTGAAATATTATATTAGAAACGCAATTCATAATTTCAAAGTATTTATAAGAAAAAAAATTCAAAACGGTTTTGAAGCAATTTATTTTTGTATTATGAAATTATCGAGTTTGAATCAAATTCTTTACAGTTATGTATCCACTGATGTATGAAAGATAAATTTTAAATAGGTTTATTTTCTATCAAAATGGATAAATTTAAGGTAGAAATTACTTTACCTAATTAAAAATTAACTTAACCTCTTCTTAAAAATGTAAAGGAATTTTTAAGAAGAGGTTAAGCTAATTTTTCAATCATTATAAATAATTTATATAATAATAAATGATTTATGTTATAATGATTTATATTATAATGATTTATATAATATTATAATTGATTTATACAAAAAAGAAACTGTTATTGGAATTCATATCCTTCATTTCCTGAATCTAATTCATTTAAAAATTTTGTTGGCGTATTTTTGATGCCTTCAAATAAAGGTAACCAAACAGCTTTTTGATTAAAAAATTTTTTTTTGAGAAAATGTTTCCTTATGTTAATTTTAAACACTTATCTACTTATTTTTATTCAACTTACAGGTGTCCACAGCAGAAAAGGTATAGAATTGAGAAATTGATAGCATATTAGTAACAATTTTATATTAATCAAAAGAGAAATTAGAAAATTTAGAAATATACTTCTTTGAAATAAAACTAGATGCAATCTAAATAAAGAAAGTAAAAGGTAAATTCATGAAATGCTTGGTTTCTTTTTTGAAAACTGAATAATAATATATATCATGTTTATATTTCAATTTAATATTTATTACATAGATTAAATTATTAGTTATATCTGTAGTACTGATGAAACTTCACATTAAAATGTTTTTCTTATTTAATTAGGTTAAATTTTGAAAATTACTCTTGGTAAAAATATATTATTTTAAAACTTTATGTTACGAAAAGTTGAAGTTGCTCAAGATTAACAAAAAGTAGAAACTAAGTTTAACTAGGAATATATTCATCATTGATGGAAAAACGTGTATTTTGTAAATTTTTGTTATTTTTTTCTTAAAATTAACCATTGATTATTTAATTACTTCAACATTAGAATTATTTCTTTTGTTAGAAAGCACAATAAACACAAGTTTGAATTTAAAAAAAAAACCATGTTGATCGTATGAATTGTAAAAGGGAATGCATATTACTGATACTTGCAAGTAATTTTTATTTAAAAAACTTAAAACATTTCTGAAAGTATAATTTGTGTTTTTGGTGTCGTTTCGTAGCACAGAACTTCGAATAATTTCCTGAAAAGACCATTGATGAAGTAAATGAATATAAATCGCACATTCTTTCATGGCGTGGCTCTCAGAATCTATTTTTCAAATGAAAATAATCAATAGCTACAAAAAATATCGCAGTCATTATTTTGGAATTTTGTTCTTTTGAATGAATGAACTTTTGAAAGTTAATGGAAGAATGATATAACAATAATAATTTTTACAGAATTCAGTAAAAGCATGAAGTTGTTTCATACATCATTCATTATAGCTTCGAAATTCTTTCTTGAGTGTTGGAGTGGAGATACGATCAGAGGTAACAAAAGCTTCTTGGAGATGAATGGGAAATGTTTAGTTTCTTATCTCTTTTTGAAGGGGTGTGTGTGTGTGTGGAAGGCAGCAATTCATCAGAGAGAGAATCTTTGTTTCTGATTTTTCTTACAATTTTCTTGGAAACCAACCAATGTTAACGAGGAGCACTTATCAGACAAATTAGTGAGGAAATGTGTCCCCAATCGAGTGGGTATCGCAGTGTCAGAACGTATTGAGAACGTTCTGCATAATTTCCCCGTATTTACCAGAAAAGTTGTTGAGATGGATTCATCAGAGTTTACGTTTGAGATAATACGATATTATTCCTATTCCATGATTGTTTATAGCATTATCGTTAATAAACTTTCTAGCATTTATAAATGGTAAATAACTAATCTCTTGAGAGTCAGTGTTTCATTTATTTTGTGAAGTTTACTTGTATGATAATTTTATTAGAATGAATGTAGAATTCGATATTTTACGGAATTTTCTAAGTCCTAAATATTACACAACTCCACAGGAAATTATATTTGAGGATTATATTTGTAGTGTTTTAATTCAATTTGGATCGTAAATGTGTATGCAACAGCTCTTAATTTTTTCCAATCTTCTTAATTCATTTCAGTTGAAGAGACAAGAATAATAACATGTAAGGGAAAATGATGAGGAATAAACATTGAATATATTGGAATCAAAATGGTGCCTATCGGTTTTGTTTCAGGGAGGAAACGCGTGTCTATTTGATTATGACTGAGAAACTATATTCAATGTTTGTTCTCCGAATAGAAACAATTCTGACAGATTTAAGGATCTTTTAAGTCATGCGAAATTCTTTGGCTTTTTGCCTAAGCCTCCCTTGAAATTCTTTGTAAAATTTACAATTTGACCTAAGAATAATTCATTTTTATACGAAAAAGAAAAGTGACTGTACGCGATTACTTTTAACTAACTAATTATTCCTATTTAAAACATGATTTAAGTTAAAAAGTATGCTATTACTTGAAACAACAAAATAAATTACACGCAGCTATGGATGAATGCTAAGGGATTAAAAATTATGAAATATATTTTCTGAAATTATATTCAAATTTATTTTCAATCAAACAGAACTTGATGAGCAGAAATATTTCTGTCATACTTTCGAAGATATTATTATATGTATTACATACAAACTTCTTCCTTACTTGGACTTACAATATGTTTAGTGACCAATTAAAGTAAAAGGAAACTATCGTAGATATTTCTGTTTCGTTGACATAGACTTTGTAAATTAAGTACGCGGAGATTTCTGAATAAATTTCTATTAAAACATGTTTAGATAAATAGTATAGTAATTTTTATAAAAAAGAAAGAAAAGTGTTATTTGTGTATTAAAAGTATAACACAAAAATAATTAAAATAACATTGGGAAAACTTCATAAAAAGAGACAATATGTTTTTATTTTCTTCAAAATGAGTTTCTTTTTCATTACTAGTATATGTGCATGATGTTTCAAATGTTTTGTGTCCTACTAGAAAGCACTTTTTATTTCTCACAGTTGAAATTGCATTTCCTTAGAACTATAAATTTCATTTTATGCAACAAATCTGGGAAAAGAAGTGCTCAAAAGATTTTAGTAATTCTATAGTGAGGCATGTTAATATATATCAGTGTTGCCTTTGCTTTCAATATCGAATGCAAAACATGAAGGACGGGTATAAAAAGTAGTCTGGTTGATCTTTGACTAGTCAGTTGAAAAAGGGGCGATCTGTCAATTTTCTTTTTACTGATTACTATTATTTCTGTTTGGAGATTATTGGTGAGTAATTAAATATTAGTAATAAGTTTACATGCTGGATAATAATTGGAGAAAAATAAAGTGAGTATATTTTGTCCTGCAAGACCTTATCAAAGAACAATGCTTCTTTTTGAAAATTGGAGTTTTTCTAGACTACAATGTTTGGCATATTTTTCGAGCACCGTTTATTTTCCTCTCTTTAAAGAATATAAAATTAAATTTACACTTAGAAATGCATTTTCCACTAAGGGAGAGGGAGTTTTCGAACATGAGAACAAATTGCAAAATACATTGAAAAGGAATCTTTATAACGTTTAAAAATTGCTGTTCTTAAAGTCATGAAAATATTGAAACAAATGCATTTCTTTTTTTGAAAAAAAAAGGACCTTATTCAAGAAAAAAACGCATTTGAAAAAGGGAATAAATTAGGTGCATAAATGAGAGGCATGAATCGTAATTACAATTAATTGTTAAAGTTTTGAGGAGAGTTTTGTTCATTAAATTTGTTTCCACGGTAAAAATGAATTTTTGTGGATATTTAAGGATATTAAGTAATTTTGGATAAGGATGTTAAGTATTTTGTGGATATTAAATAATAACATTTTAAAAGAATGAAGATTGTATAAAATGATATTTGTTTTTCATTCCTTAATTGAATAATTATTACTAATTATCGAACGAACTTAAGAATACAGACATTTCTGAAGAATACAAGATTAACAAATCTTAAGACGTTTAATGTTATACTTTTAATTTAGTTTCATAAAATTATTCAATTTATTACTCCCTTAAAAAGGGATAGTAAATACATTTATTTCACGCTCAAATGATTCTAGAAGTTTTTAATAAAATTTAAAACAAAGAATCATAAGTTTCAATTTGATTATCATGAAATTGAATAATATTCGACTTCAAGTCTTAAGTATTAAAAACTTAAAGAAGATTCCTTTAGTTTCGAACCAATACTTTTACCTTAATATGAATTTTTTGTTAGTAAAATCATTATCTTTACAAAAGCAGTTTAAAAACCATCTTAAAATTTAGATATTTGTCATCTTCAGCGTTCGTGTCTAGCCTTGTGGAAAAATAGCTTTGTAACATATAATTTATTTGAATCAATGAAACAAAACTGTAAACATGATTGTATTTTCTTATTTAGTTGTAAAGTTATGCCTAGGCATATAGACCACAGATAATATAAATAATTTTAAAATAAAATAAAAAACTTAAGCATACCTCTCCAAAATAATATTTCTTGAAGCAAAAAAGAAACGTTTTACCGAATGCAAAATTCTTCCTTTGAATTGGTTCGGAACATTTGTTAAAAACATAATTACACTCCGGAGATATATTCTATATTTCTCAATGTATGCACTATAAGTACATAAATTTATTAGAACTATCGGAGTGCAATTTAACGATTCTAGACTAGAATCAACTCATTCGCTTCTTTAGGGAACGCAGTTTTGAGTCCCCTGTAACTCAGAAATTTATAAAGTCTTCCGAATTATGAAATTTAGCGTTAATTTTAAGATGAAAAATTAGATTCACAGAGAAAATTGGATTCCATTATGGAAATATTTTGTTTTAAAAGATAATTAGGGATACTAAAACTATGATTATTAATTAATTCATTCAAACTGCAGCATAATTTCTTTAGAACCATTTACTTTAAAACTGATTTTGTTCAGGTGCAATGCGAATTGCGGAAGTGATTCTGGGGCTCCCATTTTTTGACCTCTGTCTGCCCATTTCCTCGATGAACCAGAATTCATCACAATTAGCCCTCGTGTCGCTCTCGAGTAATGTATACGCTATGAAAACAATCATTTCAAATACAAGTAATAAATACAGATATAATGAAATGATTTACACTTAAAAATATTTTTGTTTCTTGCAACGGCCTTAGAGTGGGGAGACATGTTCAAGCATTAACCTTAATACAAACATTTAACTACAGTTCATTATTACAAAAATTATCGATGTTTTTTTATTTAATTTTCTACGTTAACGACTCCCGAAGTAAAGCTGTTTTGTATAAAAAGGATATTTTTGTATGTTTTTTTTCATATCTTAAAGAAAAGGAATTTTTAAAATATTTTGATACTACTGGAAAGTATATAAAACTATGTGATGAAAGCCTTCCATTTTTTCCAAGAACGAAAACTAAATTGAAATTTCTTTCACGAGCTTTAGAGTTTCAAGTGAATTCTTGTTTGTAAAAGATAATACTCTTTTCATAACCTGAAAAATAAAAATTTCGTTACTAAGATGGATCTCTTGAATGTACCGGTATTTTAATAAAATGAAATTACATTCAAAACGGTATGTATATTATATTACCGTATACACATAACATTAGTTTTAAATCTTTTCAATTAAAATTAGGGTTTAATACACTTAAATTTTTAAAAAAAATCCTAAGATAAACAAGAATATTTAAAATTTCATGCTTTGAAAAATTCATTGGTTAAAAATACAGAAAACGGTTGTAAATCACTAGAAAAATATTTTTCTGGTATAGGTGTACTCGTATACAAAACACCGCCTATTTATAGTGCCTCGCTGTTTCACTTGTTTCCAGTTATCAGATTTTTCTTCAGAATAATGAAACTATTTGAAAAATATTAAGAACATCTGATCAAAAGTGTTTTCAACATCTGAAAATGGAAATAGACTTACAATATTCGCAGAAAGATGCGCATTTCAAAACAATAGTAAGAGATCAAACGGAATATGAAGTAGTAAAAAGGTAACGGATGGTGTTTTCCTCATAAATCCCATTTCGGACATTACTTGAATAGGATTTAAAATTTTTAGAAGAAAACCTTTCCTTTTTACCGTGTAACATAGAAAATTTCATTTCAGAACATCGTGTATAATACTGTAGGAGAGTAAAATTAGTCTTATTATATGGTGATGCTGGAAGGCAAAAACTCTGATATTATTTCATGTTCTTAGAATAATTTTTGTCCTTTAAAAAAAGAATGTATTACGCAGGAGAAAACTCATAAAACCTTAGTTATCATCCTATGGTTATTCAAAATGAAGCATCTGATATGAAGGGTTATATTTTCATCAATAAACGACACGTAATGATAAATAATACATGAATGCAAAGGAAAAATGAGGAAGTTGTTTTTATAAGTGTTCTATATAACTTCCTTTAATTACACATATAATGTCTATTCTATATGTAAATTCCTGCCAAACACATTGAAAAATGACTGTGGTCATTGACTGTAAAACAGCAGAAATCCGTTGTTGTTGACATAAAATTTTGGATAATGGAAGCGCATGCACTTGATCTCTTACGAATCCATTAAGGAAGAAATAACACGGGGGCACATCAGGTGACTTAGGTGTCCAAATCTGTAACATGAAGTCACCACTGTGACCTATTTAATTGCGAAGTAGCTCCATGAAAGCTTCTGAAACAGCTTTTGGGAAATAGCTTCACGGAGAACACACTAGGGTCATCTATTTTTCATAATATAAGACTTCAACAGTTTTTCTTTGTATTTATGTATTACTAATCATTCGGTGTCATTTATTTTGAAAAATATTAAATTTTGAGATCGGGAGATTCATTTTGAATAATCCTGTACTTAACATTCAAATTGAACTATTTTTGTGCACTGCTGTTCGATATCATAAACTCGTTATCTTAAAACTAAATAAAGTGCTCTTGTTCACGACATGATGTCTTTATTTTCTACAGAAATTTCATTTTAGATGAAAAATACACAATACCAGTTCTTGATTAGAGACTGATTTAAATATTTTGTATAAATACAAGAATATAAATATGAAAGTTGATTGATTGTAATTAGAGAATAAAAAGTAATCAATGTGGTGTGAAATCGTAAAAGGAAGACAACAATTAAACTAAAAAGGATAGTAAAATACATTTTCAATGCTGTTAATATGATTATATTTATAATTTTATTTAACCACAAAAACTTTAGTAAATTTATTTTACTATAATTTCCAATTTACTTAAACCTTTAATTACAAATTTTAAAAACAATTCTATTCAATTTGCGTGATGAAATACATCTAGGCTACCATTTCACTCATTTAAATAAGTTTTCATTCATTTATGAGTAGAAAGTACATCCCATGCACATGCAATAAAATGCATCGAAAACTAAAAGTGTCTAAATTAGTCTTCAAATGTTTCCACAAATGACTGATGCTATCTAACTTCATCTGCAGTAAAAAGGCTCGGTTTTTAATTGAGTAATATTTGAAACTGAATATCGTACGAAGTGTAAGGGGAAACTTTGCTTTCACTTTAAAATTTAATACAAAACCTCATCACTGAATTAGGATCATTATTTAAGAATTTTGACATTAACATATTAATAAGTAAGCAACCAAAACAAAAATTAGAATTAAAAAAAATGTCTCAAATGAAAGAGCTATTATATTTCACATACCAGGAGGAGGATGACAATGGTGTCCTAATGTTTGATGTTTAATTCATGTATATGAAAGATAAATGAACTTAGTGTTAAGTGTTTGAGCTACTCGCGTCTGTTTTCAGTCCGTGTTAGTGTGTGAATGTGAACATGCGTGAATGTGCCAAATTCTTTTGACGAACTTCTTATCTAAGTGTGAAGCCAGAAAGGATGTAGGATAACCACAAAAAAGCACCTTTTCATCCTGAAATTACAATTCACATTTATGAAGATAAAATTTTCTATGACCCTGTACGGGTCTTTAACGACTGAATCAAAGTGCCCAAGAAGGACTATCCGCAAATTAAAATCCACAGTATTATGATCGTGAAAACCACGTATCATATTGAAAGTAGAAGCTTAAGCAAAATAAATTATTTATTCTTCATCATAGTAACTCATAACCGATGGAATTACTTTTGCACTGATTATTTTGTAAGGATCATTTAAAAAATTTATGCAACAGTTATACGACGTGTATTATAAAATCTTACGAATGATGTCGATATTTTTGTTTCAATGGAAATGAGGGACGAATAAATTCAAATGTCATTAAATTGTAATGTAAATATTTTTCTTAATTGAGCAAGAACAATAAATGTAATTTTGTAGCATTTTAAAAATTAATGTTTGAAATGTTTATGAAACTTATTTCATCTAATATATATATCATGAACTATGAGTGGTAATTTAAGTCACGAATTAAGTATTTTAAATGTAATCATTTCTTTTCATTGTTTATTCGTATTCAGTAAACTGTTTAAAAGAAACTTTGAACACAATCCTGAGAGAAAACTAACCACGTTTTATTAAAATTTAAAAAAAGGAAAGGAAAGATTATGAAAAAAAAAAAAAAAAAAACACCAGCTTTTTGTTTAAAAAGATAAAATGTTCTTCTTAAATGTTTTACAAGAATACGTTTTACGTAAAAAATGTTAATGATGGTTAGAAAACATTCTTAACATTTTCTTAAGTTGTATTACGCAGCTTAAATGCCGTAATAATTTTGATACTACATCTAACGATAGCACAGAAAGCAGTTTTTAGAACACTTGTAAACTTTTATAACATAAAAGACGTTAATTACTAAAAGAAATATTAAGACAATGTATAATTATTCTTATGGAATATTTCTTGCGAAACAAAAGTTTGAATAAAAAGCTACTTTAAAATACTTAAAAATTGTTTATTATCACGCAAATGGATGGGTGGATTAATTTTATTAAGCTCATGTATAACAAAAGCGATAAATGTATTATCGATGGAAAGAATAATTCTATAATTTTTTGTTTAAATTTTGAAATGCGTTAGAGGATTACAATACCTGTAAATGATAGATCCCAAAAGACATTTTTTTTTAAAAAAAAAAATTTTTCAATTATCTTATTACAAAGCATCAGTTGTTAATAAGGAATTCACAAGCTTATTCATCATATAAAATGAATAAAGTATCTTGAATTATTACAAAGTATAAATAATCTGGCTTTATATGATAAAATAAATATATATATATATACGTTCTTGTTGTTTCACTATATTATGGGAGAAATAAAGCGAGTATCAAATCTTAACATTGCATTGCTTTAATTCGATTCCATCATTTTTAATTACGAAATTTACGAAACTACAACATGTATTTTTTGTGTATCAGAAAATATGGATCAAACAAATATAAATGTTTTAAAGATAAAACTGTATTACTTCTTGTATTTTATATGGGAGTAGAATTGTGATGAAAAAGCACTCGAATATTTTATTAACACCGATTGCCCCACACGAATCTAAAAGTGCTATTAACGAAGATTTAGCTTTCAAAGATTACATATTTCATTCGGACTTTTCCTGTGACGGAAGGGAGTTGAGATGTCACTTGCAGCAATCTGCTCGCTTCTCTTATATCGACGAAGTACTACGCTTATTTTGAGACGAAGGACTACACTTATTTTTAAAAAGGCTGTTAAAACTAAAATTAAACAAAAAAATGAATTATATATATGTTTAAAATTTAATGACTACAAAACCGCTTAAAATTTGTTTTCAAATTATAATTTCCATAACAAAAAATATTTTGTGGAGTTCATATGGAAGTTAAAATACTGCATTAGAACGTTTGCGAAAAATATGTTTATATACAGATAACTATTCTATAAATAAACACAAACATATAACTATAAAAAAGATAACAGATAACCGTAAAAAAGAGAATAAACCACGATTGTAAAAAAAAAAAAAGAAAAAAGAAAAGAATAAGATTAATCTTATTATAAAACGAAAATTCCTACAGTTGATGTGTGCGTGTGAAGAGAAGTAAACTCTTTAACGCGACTTCCTTAACGCGAAACTTCCCTTAAAGCGAAAATAATTTAGTACGGAAAAGGAGATTATTTTTGCACTACTAACATATTTCGAAAGGACAAAAAGTTCAAAAAATGCAGTGCTATTGAACCAAATATCAATAATATCTTTAGAAAATGGAAAATGTACAAACTGAAACATCAATGATATCTTTAACTACATAATGGAAAAGAACGGCATAGTAAATTATTTTTAATCTAATCATTTTTCCGATTTGTTAAAATTATCTCCGATTTTTTTCTCAGGAATCCATCTCATTATTAAAGTGTTGTCTGATTTTTTTAGTCTATTTATTATTCCTTTCATATTTTACTTGCCAATTTCAGGAAATATATTACATTTGTAAACTTGTACGAGGTAATGAATCAATATATAAAAGTATACTTTGTATTGTATTTAATCATATTTTTGCTATATCACACCCAATGATGGCTTAAGAATACTTCAAAATCTAAAGAAAATTATAAATAAAAATATGCTCCAAAACTTTTATGTTATCCTAAAATGTCTTAGTACATTGAAGGTGGATTTTTAATGAATAAGGTATGCAAAATTTGAAAAGTATTTTAGCACACCTATAGAGTTACTTGAATTTACATAATTATTAGTTACATTTTCGAACTTTTCCAGGATTTTGTATTCTTTGCTTCTGTTACCAAAATGTGAAACGCATGAAGCCCTTCAGCTGATTGCGTGCGATTTTCAGCAATGAATATTTAGGAACTAAAGTTTAAGATGAATAGAATGCATTGAATGAGATTTTGCACTAAAATCTTCCTTCCGTTTGAAACGATTTCCATAACTAACAAGTTACTTAATTTGTTGCATTTGCATTAGTAATCAAAAAATTAACAGAACGCATTTTATATCCTAACTTTTCAATTAATTAAGAAATAATATTAAGCGAAGTAATTATAAAATATCAAAAAATATTTCCAAATAATATTTTAAAATTTTATTAATCTTTTGAATTTTCAAGTATAATTTAAAGAAGTTTAAAATATTATTTAGAATTCTTTACGGATGAAAAAATCAAAGTGATAACTCTAAGACGGAGAAAAATAATCATCAAAATGAAAGAAAACTTTTTCATTTTCAAGAACATATCTTAACTTTAAAAGATATTTCTTATGTATTTTCTTGTAGAAAATTGTGATTATTAACATAGCAAAAATACCTGTTTGTAAAAGATATATTAAAACACATATCCAAAACTATTAATATAAATACAGAAAATCTTTTTTTAAAAAAGAGCTGCTAATTAATTAGGATTAATTTATTTCAACTGCCCTCATTTGTCATGATAAAAATTTATTGTAGAATAAAAGTGAGATTAAAATTATATTCTATTGATTATTTCGATGTCTAACAGTAGAATTTCTTGAGAATGTTAAAGAAATTGAATTAAAAAGTTTACTTTAAAGTAAAATATAATAAAAAGTGATACAAACAAAATAATAGAGAAATAAGATATTTTTTAAAAAGTGACTGGTTCTGAAAGTATTTTTTCGATTGTGAAAAAAATATTTTTTGAATTAAAAAGAACATCTTTTTGCAAATAATTTGATTCATATTAAAACTATACGTGGAATAGATGAAAAGATGTACAATTTATTCAAGGAAATAAGTGAAAAGCATTTGCTTGGTATTCTAATATAAACTTAAGAAAATCCATCAATGTCGTTTGAGTGTTATAAAAAATACTTTTATCTTAATTTTACTATATTATCTTGTTAAGTTATTTAACAAGTCTCGTAAGAGAAAGTACGATAATTGTTTAAAGCTTTAGATAAATCACTTGGACTTGATATCAGAAGGATACAAGTTACACTGTACATAAATATGTTTAAAATGTTTGCTTAAAAAACGTATAAATATGTTTGAAAACAATTCCCAGGGAAAACAATAAGTTTACGTAGACTACTTAAACTTCTTAGAAGAAATGTATTTCTCAGATCTTTATATAGGCATTGTCGTAAGATCTCATATTTTCTAACGATATCAATGAAGCTACGTGTTTCTAAAGCTACATACATATAAATCAATTAAACAACGGTAGTTAAAGAATAATAAATATAAAGTGAAAGTTTTATGTAAATGAAATACGAATCGTGCATCAGCCGTCTTTTAATATTTAGCTAAAGTGCACCTGTAAAATATAATACAGGGTGACCAGAGATAAATGCCCTAATAAGGAAATATTATATCTTGAAAATCACTGTACTTAAATCATTCAAACTTTGAGAATAAATAATACTAACAACCAAATTTGATTTGTGAAAGCAGTAATTTTTTCTCTGCCTTTGCAGATTCTGCCAAAATGTCAAGATATTCCATTTATTAGCTTATTTTCACCGTGAAAACATTTTACGAAAGCAACAAAGGCCCCGTTACAATCACAAGCGCATTTGCAAAAGAATTTAAAATGCATTCCGGTCCTGACCGGAAAACAATTATACGATTCATTGAGAAGTTCTAGCCCACGGGAAGTGCTTGCGACAACATGAACCACAATGTCAGTCGAAAGGCCACTGTTTCCACCCCCGAAAATGTGGGAAAAAGAAGAGAAGTGTTAGCGCGAAATCCGCGGAAATCTATCAGAAGAGCAGTGCAAGAAGTCGGCATTAAGCGAGAAAATATGCGAAAAATTATCCTCAACAAGTCGACACTCTTTTCTTACAAAGGCTAAGTGCACCATGCATTGAATAAGGTGGTGATAGAATAACGACTGGATTTTTTTTGATGATGCAGTGGGCCGCATCGACAACAACACCTTCGATGTAATGAAAGCTTGGTTTAGTGATGAAGCTCATTTTCACCTCGATGGATCCATCAACAAACAAAATTAGCGCATTTGGGAATCAGAGCACCCTCATTTTGAAATCGACAGTTCGCTACACCCACTGCGTGTTACTTGCTGGTGCCCAATGGCAACCCGCGGAATAGTCGGAGCCATGTTTGTCGATGGAACTGTCACTAGTAATTAAACGCTCCTGTGACGTGTTGGCCAATAATTTTATCCTATTATTCAATGCGATACTGAACTCGATTTGAAGGGGTTTATGGAAGATGGCGCTAAACCACATCGCACCTCTACCGTGTTTGCTCTGCTAGAAGAGCACTTTCAGAATCGTGCTATTGCTCTGGTTTATCCGGATTATACAGGAACAGGTATTAACTGGCCGCCTTATTCTCCAGACTGGTTTCTGTAGAGAAATCTTGAAGATAAATTTCATTCGCAGAATCCCAAAACGGTTTCTGAGATGATGTGTGTGATTCAAAGACAAATCGAGTCCATTGACGTGCCTCGTTCCCACGGGAGTCAGTAAAGTGACATTTTGTTTCGCTTATGCGTCACGCCATTGTACGGGAGGGCAGGCATATCGAAATTGTGATTTGAACAATTTAGAATATACGTCTTTTTTCTGCAATTGGAATAAAACATATTTATTCACCCGTTTTTTGTCATTTAAACTTTACTTTTTGGGCTCTTTTTCGTGTCACTCTCTACCAGTCATTGGACTGATTTACATTGTAACAAAATTGTAATGCACGTGTAATTATCTGAGTTTATGCAAAAGTTTTTTATTATCCTTATAAGCGAATTATATACATGAAATGCTCCTTCCTAGAAATTTCTTTCACGAGAATCAATCCTTTTTTTACTAAATTAAATTCAGATTTGCTTTGAAATCCAGCCTCAAAAAGAAGTTAGTAGAATTACAATTTTAATTAGATTATAAGAATTAACCTCTTAATATATAAAATTAATAAATATGAAGTCAATATTTCTTAAATTTGGTAATATTATCTGAATAAAGTTCTAAATATAAAGTACGTTCTATTAATTGAAAATGTTTAATGCTTAAAAGTTGATAATGAAAACAAAGAAAAGTATTTAAGAAGTATTGGAATTTAGAAGCAATAAATGTATACCACATTATTTAATAAAAATAAAGCACTATTTTATTTATAAAAATTTAAATTATTATATTGGCAAGGGAGAATGAGAAACAACTCACAGTTCAACAATAATACTAAGCGTTACAAATCTAAAACAGTGATATCATAACTAAAAATATTAATTCAATATGCAGGATGTACCTAAAAAGAATCAGGACTGATTTTTTTAGCCATTGGTAAAGGGTTGTTTCTGTCGGTGGATGGGTAGTGGGGGATAGTGTAAGCTAGAAGATCCGTGTCAGCTGCCTCCGTCCCTTTGTATAGATCTCACCCAAAGCGTGTTCTGTTCTTGCCTCGAGAGTGAAAACGCCGCGTCCCATCGAGCAGCGTTATGCCATCAAATGTTGCGATAAAGCTAAATAAATCTGCCGAGGAGACTTTCTGTATTATTTGTCAGATTAACAAGGAAGAAATCATGTTCAGATGACATGGGACAAAGGGGTGTAAAATTGCAGGACAGACATCGATATTTTTCTCTTCGATTCGAAAGATTAGGTTCACGAGGAGTTGGAGCTTGAGGGACAAACCCCGACATTTTTCAATACTGGAACGTTTGTGACTAAAGGTCCATAAATGCAAAGGAAATCACTGATATCTGAATGTTCCATCTCGACAATACGCTCAGCCACACATGGTTGATATTGGGGGAAGTACTGACTTAGATAAGGTGACCAGACGTCCCGCTTTTAGCGGGACAATCCCGATTTAGAGCAATTTATCCCGCGTCCCTCAGGGTCTTAAGAAAATCCCGATTTTTAGAAAGAATGCACGACAAGCTAGGGTATGGCAAGAGAATGGGAAGGGACTATATGATGTTCGACTTCTAAGCTCATTTCACCAGGATATGAGCTTTATATTATTTTTGTAAATTTTATTTTGTTGAACTTTAAAAATAAAAATAATTGTTGAGAATTGATTTTCAGGAATGGATTACCAAAGTTCGCTTTGATCAGTTGCTAGAATAAGACCACCATTGTTTGGACTTAATGAATAGTGACATTTTTTGGCATTGGCAGCGATGAAAAAATTTTGTAACTGTAAAATGAAGAGAGAATGTCCCGCTTTGTACACTTCTACAGATTTTATTCTTATGGTGACATGTTTCGCTAGCGATCTAGCATCATTTGGAACATTGTTGCAAAGGAATTACATCTTCTGTTGTACTCTGAAAAGCAGTCGGAGAGGAGTGACATTTGGTCAACAGCGGAATTGTTGCTAATGTTACTCATTAATGACGAAAGAAAAGCAGAATAAAGCACGTGACTAGAATATTTTCTTCACGAGTTCTCTTCGAAAGAGAGCATCGGATATATTGCATACAAATTAATTGCACATAAATTAGATTTCTGTGTCATATATATATATAACTTACATAACTTCTCTTTGAAAGAAGGTAAGTAATTTATTTTACAATTGATATTTAGTTTACTAAAGGTACAAAAATAATGAACAGTTTTTTTTGTCTAAAGGTCAGGAAGAAGTTATAAAATTAACCTTTGAAATCAATATCGATAACAGAAGAACATTAGTAATTAGTAATTTCCTTTAATACATGCATTAACGTATAATTTTTTAAAGATAATGGAAAAAAAACTGTTCTAATAATAATTCACCAAATGTCCACAAAAATATTATGTATAGGAGTTGGAAACAAGAGATAGGTTCAAAGGCAAGGGAAAAAAATCGCATTTAACCGATGGAAAAGAGCCAAAGTTTTCGTTTCTGTTTTTTTTCTAATAAAGTGAACATAGAATTTCAACAAGATGAAAATAAAACCCTTCGCAGGTTTTATTTCTGCATTTTTGAGCATTTCATGTTCAAGGTTTTGTAATGTATTGTAGAAAAATAACTTTCAAAAGCTGAATTGTATTTTTAGCCGTACAGACTTGCATTACGATGATGTACCGCATATAAATAATGATTTGCATAATTTTCCAATATTTCACAGGAAAAATTGTAGTATGGTTTTCCTTTGCAAAAAATACTGCGCAATAGCTATTTATTGAATGATGGCAATAATTTCTTTTAATAGACTCATTTTGAATTTGAAACATTGAATAACTTATTGGCTGCAACATACATTTCATTTTATTTATTTATTAAAAATTAATCACTTCTAGTACAAAAATATTCATAATTCTATTATTTAGAAAATGAGAATATGTATTTTAATCTATCAAAAGGTAGCGAAAATTTTTATAAATAATATAATACAATAATTATATCAAAATTCAAAAGCCAATAATTGACTATCTAACAGAATATATGAAAATGGATGTATCAAGAATTTTATGAATCATATTAATTCTCATTACAAGAATAAAAATCCTAAAAATTAGCTTTATAATGATCTTAAATGGACTATGGCTAATACTTAAAATTATAAGATATGCTACTAAATTTTTTACTTTATTTTTGAACGAAGAATTTATAATACCTATTTTAACCCTTTATATATAATATATAACTTGAGGAGAAGAATTACTTAATGTTTTGGTGTAATTTAGATGAGTAATTGATGATGATGGTTTTGATGTAATTTAGAGAGTCTGGAAAATCATTTTCAGGTAATTGAATATATTTCTAAGTATTTTCATTTGGAGAGCTTTTAATATTTTTCATAAACGTGTATCAAAAATAGAATTGGTTCTTGAATTCACAAAAAGATAAATGATCTAAAAATTCTTGACTATTATGTGTCGTATAAAATGTAATCAGATGTTGTTTAATTGGGCTGAAGTAAAGTGTATTTAATAACATTAAAATACAAAAAAAAGAGAAAATTGCATCATCAAAATATTTTAAAGTTTAAAAAGTTAATGCTTTCAATTTCTAAATAAATAGCTTAATTTAAGCTCTTTAGTAAAGATCAAGAGTGGATTTAGGAAAAGTACATTTTTTAAAAATTGTTCTACACTGTAATCTGGACCAGATAGCTTAAAAAAGAGATAAAATAAATCGCAGAGTGAATTGCATTTTTCATTTCAGATTTAACCAACTTATAGACGTAATAATTTGAAATAAAATGCGTTGCTTAGCAATAAATATACCAGGTAATATTTAGAAAATATCGAAAATAGTTTATTTTTAAGCTATTATTTTTTCATCTGTAAAATTTTGAATAAAATTGATTCAGATAATATTTTAAAGCTTTAAAAATATAACGAATTTTCTGGTGCATGAATTCAAGTGAATTCAAAAGATCTTTTCATACGACTGACGACAGACATATTTTTTTCGGAATGATGTAAGTAAAGTTTTGGATAAAACCTTTTTATTTTATCTCATCATTTGTGTTCACAAAACTAAGAAAATATCTTAAAATAGTTCTATAACAACTTAGAAATATTATGACTTTCATTTAAGAATTTTACCCTCTCGATTATTTGTGGAAAAATAAACTCTATTCAAAACTCATTGAGGTCTGTGTGTTTTCCATTATGCTTCGGGGGATGAGAACAACTGCGTTTTGTTTTGTATTTTTTGCCTCAAAGCAGCCATTGTGAAAGCTTTCTTTTGTTTCATTTCGCCGCTAGCAAATACGTTCAATTTAAGTAATAATATTTCTTTGATATATATCTTAGCGAATGCTTGCCATGGGCTTGAGAAGCAATTAGTTTTTAAGACTTCAAATAGGCTGTATTGAAATATATTTATATATTTCTGTATGTTTAGCTGTATTGTTTAGCTTCAAGAAGATAGATAATACATTTTGCCACACTCCAATGATCTTAAATATTTATTAATGAATTCCGAATACAACATCATTAACAGTTGTCTGAACAACAATCTTAACCCTTTTGAAAGACAAAGAAAAATATTTTTTTATACCATTAACTGTGCCATAATTGATGAAATTAATACTTTCTTCAACATTTCACGTGAATACAATTTCATATGTGTTCATACATTTTTATGTTTTATGTGGTTTTTCTAATTTAAAACACACTTCGAATGGGTTTTGAAGTTTATAATTCATAAGTAATTGCTGGAGTTGAATGAATAAAGCACACGCATTGGACAGATACATAAAAGCTAACAAGAAAAATTCACTCAAGTTTTCTTTCTAGGACTTTGAGAAGACCTTTCGAAGATATTTGTTTTAGAAACATTAGCTTCAATGCGTTTACAGCGGGTTTATAATATCAGTCTTAACTTGAAATTGAACTGCATACGTGTAAAAAAGAAGGAAATTTCAGAATTATTTTTGACCTAGAAATTTCATATACTCCACAAACCCAAACCTCCACACACAAGGAGACTGGAACTTCGGAAATGAGTAGTAGGTATAATACACAGAATGTTTATTTCAT
This sequence comes from Nephila pilipes, assembly GCA_019974015.1. Taxonomy (NCBI): domain Eukaryota; kingdom Metazoa; phylum Arthropoda; class Arachnida; order Araneae; family Nephilidae; genus Nephila; species Nephila pilipes. The sequence goes on along the minus strand of BMAW01084267.1, from coordinate 15,967 downwards.
TTAAAGTAGCCGCGCCTGCTCTTCATTGTCAGAAAAAGGATAACTCAGTTTAATATTTAACTTTACAGAACATGTAAGGTCACTCTCTCTCTCGAATCCCTCTTAACTCACTGTAATCCTCGCTTATGACTAAACAATACTCAGCTCACTAACTCACTCGCACCAAGAGATATTTATTAGAAACAGCAGATTAGACTCTTATTACTTTAACCAGGATTCACTTCCAAGTAGTTTTACTACAAATGATTAATTATTCAATTCCATTGACTTACAAACATGCATCAGCTTTTCAATATTATCTGTCTCCCCAGTCTTTAATTTCAGTTTCATTTCGCTTATGCATCACTACCCCTAATTCAATTCATTACATCTTCATCTGATTTGCTCAATCTCTTTTCATTTGATTGGCAAGGAATTTTTATTTTATGCAGTTCATTTTACAAACGCTCCCTAGTTTGGTAAAGAGATAACCGCGAATGACCCAAAGTCACAAGATTACTTGCCTACTTTCATTTTAATTGATAATTTCAGGTGAATGTGGGTTTTGAAAGTTATTTGCAATGGATGCTGACGCATTCATACTTCACAAATAGTTTCAACGTGACCAATGAAACTAACTTATGAGTCAATGTCAAATTTGTTACGGCTCCGTTTAACAGATGACAGAACTCGATGTTTGCAACAATTCTCTTTAAATGATGCCTCATGTCTTCTGATGCAAGTAATTTTTTAACCACTCTCGAATAAAGGTTGCTTGCAGAGGCAGAATTTTGTGCTTGCTCCAAGAGAGGGCTTTATGAGGAAGGAAATAGGGCGGCTGTCTCTGTTATTGGGTGGAGTAACTCATAAGGATTCTCGCAACAAAGAAGAAACATTCCCTCATACACAGATGTCTTTTTGCAAAGGCGATTCGAATGAGTAAAATAAAAAAGCGAGTTCGCTTTCCCAGAACCTGACCATTGACCCCCAAGATTTCCTGTCGCAGCCGTCATTAACAACACCTCAAAAGGAGAGAGAAAACTTTCCACGCTCTGAACAGGGTGTGAAATCGCACAGACAATAAGGAAACGCTTTAGCGTGAACATATATTTAATAATTCTTATCTAATTAATCTCTTATAATCTAATTAAATATTTTAATTATAATAATTTATTGTTTTGAAATTGCGTTTCAAAGCTAATAGCTTATACGTATGTAAATATATAAGAAAATCCTATTTCTCTTAAAATGTTTTCAATGTAGACCTATCATACGTATTTATTCCTCAAACCTTGCATAAATTCATTGAACTACACGTTCATATCCGTTTTGTTACTAGGTGAGCAATACGTTACTGGTATGCAGCGCTCTTTAAAAGGCGGCAGATGAGAGGTTACTGTAATGGGTATATTCAGTGAACAGAAAAATCGTATTTATTTTTCCTTAGCCGGTAATAATTGATTTAGTTTTTAGGAGGATTGAGCCATTGGACAGTGTTTAGCAAAAGGATATTTTGGTTGTGCATCACTACTGCACTATTCAAATTTATGTATTCTGCTTTTAACAGTTCTCAGTCTTTATTTATTCTTTTATATAAAGTTCTCCGATCAAAAGTAGAATATGATTTTTATTTTGTTTTTCAACTAAATCTTAGAAAAATAAGTACTTTCGCATCCTAATCAAAAAGTCGTTTGAATTTATTAATTTCTGTTACGAATAATGTGAAAAATTTCAAGTTAGAATTCAAAACATTTAGTATAAGATTTATTTTAAATTATCGAACAGCTGCGGTTTTCATGAATAAATTTAAGTAACTTTGAATGAGCAACAAAATATTAAACTCATTTTTTAAAAGAAACTTAGAAAATTCTATTTGTAAAAAGGAGCCGATATAACTTTTTATGAGACGTAATGTGACGCTTTTTAAGTGTTAGTGATGCCTTATTTCAGCCTTTTTTATTGATTTGTGTTGAAGATGAGAGCGCTTTTTTAAAATCTCCAATAATTATTTAGAAGCTCAACGGAGTATCAATCATAAAAAAAATAAACTTTAAGAAAAGATCAAAGTGTAATAATACGAAATTCTATTCAAAGGGTTTCTTGTCTAAAATAAATTACAAATTCTCTTTGGTTGTAACTGGTTTAAAAAACTTGTTAAACGTCAATATACATTTTCCAATTAAAAACTGAGTTGGATTAGTTCTGTGTCAATATGTAATAGAGATAAAGAAATATGATTCTACATTTATTTCAATCAAATTCTCAGTAATAATATTTTTGCTTATTTTTTTCGGTTAATCTACAAAAGTGGTAAAATTTATTTAAGAAATATTTCTCAATTTTTGAGCTTCAAGAAAATGTTTGCAGTGCAATCAATGATTGAATATGTTTTATAATGAGACAATGTCGGTATGTATACCATATAGTTATATTAAATAATGTATATAGTTATTATCACTGATAAGTTATAATTGAAATGATTACTTCCACTCTAACTAATTGTAATCAATGGAGTAAATAGAAGCCGAGGAGAAAAAAACGAAAGTTTGTTCATTAAAATGTATAATTTTCAATTTTTTGATATCTTTCAGTAGAAGCTGAAGTTATTTCTTAAAGTATTAAACTTTTAAATTTCAAGAAGACATAATTTGAATTTTTTTTTTTTGGATCAAAGCAATCAATATTGATGATAACAGAGGAAAAATTTTTTTTTTTTTTTTTCACGGTTTTTAAGAAAAGACCTTCGCTATTAAAAGAGGAAGGAAGAAAACTTTTCCAGTGATAATTTCACCAAATATTAGCAAAAGCTCAGAAGTTGCTCCGAGCAGCATTCACGATCACTTTTTCTGTTGCGTCAGAGTTTGAAAGAAGAGATTGGATGGAAAGAAAAAAAGAAAAAGTTGGTGTCATTGAGGGACACTGGAAAGGAGCCAAAGGTTTTATTTTCCTTTTTGCGATCGTAAAGAGAAAGCCAGGGCATTCATTAGAGCGCGAAACAACATTTCTGATTTTTATTGCACATCGCGTGTAAATGCATCCGCGGAATATTAACGAGGACCATTTTCAAGAAATAAATCAGTAAAGAAATGCGTTTTCGATCCAGTGCCTCACCACATAAAGTATGCTCAACATGTTTTTCCAATACTTCCCAGAAAAGTTGTTGAGATTCATTAATTGCAGTTTCCTGTCGTAAAATAACGAATTATTTTTGTTATCCGATGCCTGGTAACAAATGTTCCTTTCGATAAGCGTCTTTTGCATTTGAACAGAAAGTATTTAATTAACTGATACCGAGTGTTTGGTCTGTGGAAAGTGGATAGATGTTTTAAGTGTAATGTGACACTATATTTATGTGTGACTTCAAGGAATAAAATCATGCATGTTCATTCTTATTCTGATCTCAAAAGCTTTTGTGAAAGAAGTTTTATATAGATGACGAGGACAACACCAAAACTGGCTCTTCACTCTCCAAGCTTCGACATAAAACATGGCAACTTTAATTTTCAATTCCACTAAGTAAGAAGCAGTTTTTTTCCCTCGAGAATCCTTTTGTAGAGCAAGGACACGAGATTCCTGTTCTTGATTGAAATATGGAACAGGATCTATCACTTAACTACTCGGTTGGTGTGGCCCCTATTCCTTTATCAGTATCATTAAATATTTTGTAGCTCTACTATTATTTTGTGACTATTAACAGAGATGAATTCCAGTCACACTCTTTCCTGTCACGGTTACAAAAATAAGAATCCTTAAATGCCTCTTTGTATGTCTGAAATAATTCGAACTTTTCTTTGATTTCATTGACAAACTCAGCATACAAATTCAAATGTATTTTCAGTCCATACTTTATCAAATACAAAGATAAATCATATAAAATAATTTTGTAAAATGTATGCTTATGAATGCATAGAATCTTATATAAATTTAATTCACCTTTCTTTTTGAAAGTCATATATACTAAAGCCCCTTTCGTTCTGTGACGTTAGAAATGTTGAAAATTTATTATTCCTCTTTGGCAAAAAAGAAACTGATGCCAATATACTACAATTCTAAAGATAAATTATTTTTTTATCGAAATTTACATCATTATTTGATAATTATACTAAAGACTGTAACAGCGGTATACAAGATTGAAATTAAATTTTGATGGGTGTCTTCTCTCTCCCTCTCTAAGCAGTGATTAATTATATACATTCATCCTATTCGATTTAAATATATTTCCATTACATTCAATCTGCCTTTAAACTAAACATATATTAAATTTAACATGCGTAATAATATGTTTAACCATCTAATAAAACAACAGTTATTCTTAAAATGTACAACTCATTCTACGCTTACAAAATTAGACCGATAGCTTTTATGCAACATTATGAATTGTGCGATATTTTTTCCATTAAGTGATACAAAAAAAATTGACGGTTTGTTCCGAATGTATTTAATAAGCAGTTTATGCATATCAATTAACGAAACAATGGAACTAAATGATAACGTTTCAAAGTTATTGTTTCTACATTAAAATATTAACAGAAGAAGGATGATTCAGTGATTTTGAAATTTCTATCCGAAGCGTTTGTAGAAGGGCTTTGTCCTTTAAGGATTTTTCATACGCTGTGTTGTTGAAGCCATTTGGAAGGTTGTAATAAATATCTTCGAAACTATTTTTTTTATTCATATGCTTGAAGTTCCATTCTCTTCTAAGGATTAATGATATATATATATATATATATATAAAGAGAAACATTGACATCATGATTATTTATTGCATACTTTAAGACTATAATGGATTGTGCAACATAATGAATTTGTCAGACAGGTAAAAAAGTCTCGTGCATAAGTACTCATATTAATAAATAATGGAAAATTATCGAAGCACATGTTGTCAATACTTTTGAGAATTGATTAATTTCATTTGAAAATTCTATTGATAATAAATTGGAATTGTTTCAAAGAAGCGTTTTTCTCTCTTACAAACACTTTCCAGCCTTATATATAAATAAGTTTTGTATTTTTTGTATTTTATTATATAACATAAGAAGCCAGAAATTTTGTTTTATTAATCAAAACAATTACATTACTTTTAATTATACCATTAATTTATCGCATGTATATAAAATCATTCATTGAGTTTTCAAACAAGTGAAAAATATAGAAAACATTCTTAAATATTTAACCTGACATTTAAAAGAAAATTATTTTAAGAATTTTCAAAACCGTATTCATGCGAAATATAATTTTAAGCAAAACCTCGAAAATTCTTAACAATAATCGAAATGAGCTACTTAATATTTGTTATATTTTTTATATAATACCTTATGAGAACACTACAAGTAATTTCTGAAGCTTTGAGTTCGTTAATAAAGTAAAAAAAAGCATTAGTTATTTTAAGAAATGATTAGAAGGGACATATTGCACAATATATATATATATATATATATATATATATATATATATATAATCTGCACATTCATGTTTTAAATATCCCCCCCCTAAGAAATAATAATATTCCACGAAATACCCAATCGATGTAATCAATTTGTACAGGGAATGTGTGAAAGACAAGTCTAATTGGCATCACGCAATAGAAAGCGATGAAGCAGTTTCTGATAAGCAAATTCACCGTCGGATGTTTACGTCATCCGACGGTGAATCGAGCGTTTTGAGCATAATGAACATCTGAGTGAATTTCTGCAATACACTGTTTCATTTCTGTGTAAAAGGATTCAAAAGAGTTTGTCATGACTCCGAAAATTCATTTGCAGGAACTCGTGAAGTGGAGAATTATTGGCTGCTTAGAAGCACAATGAAGACAAGAAAAGGTGGTCTGGATAAAGTCGCAATCATTTAAAAACTGCTTTTCGAGATAGATAAACGACATTAATTTTCCGCCGTAGCAAGAAGTCTGGGCAGATAAATTTAGAGCTTATAGTAGCCACTGAATATTTTATAAAACGGCAAAATGTTAAATGAGTGAAAAAAAGCTCAAGGCTATATGTTTTACATTCTTCTCACGAAAGAGGAATCGCTTCAATTGTTGCAACGAACAACAGAACTGAGGTAAACACTAATAGACACATGTTCTCTTTAATGATCATTGAGGAAAGGAGAACTAACTTTGCATCTGATTTTATAGGATTTTACACTTTTGAAAAGTGGAACTTTGACCGTCCAGAGATATCGAGATGAGTCTTAGTGCCTTAAGAGGTGTATCAAATCTGATGTTTCATTTATGTACTTTAATGCTTGGACACATGGTGCAAATCTCCTTCCCGAATTCCGTGAAAGGCAAGCCCTTGAACGAATACTGTAGCCTGTAAAATCTCCTAACCTGAACCCACAAGGTAACTTTGGGAGACTACCTTGGAAAAGCAATGGCTCGAAGGTATCCTCTTCCCATTGATCTAAATACTCAAAAAACCGCAGTGTTGGAGGAGCGGAACTTACCTCTCTCCAACCCAAACTGTAAATAACATTACTGTCGGCATTGAATCACGTTGTTATATGTGTGCACAAATCATGGATGATCACGTGCCACATTAAATTCATAAGCTGTAGCATTTTTCTGAGTTATTCTTTTTCTTCTCTCAAAATTCTGAGTCACGTATTATTTCTATTCTTATTGTTTCATGCTACAGTTTTGACATCATAAGCACCTTTCTTTATTTTGTTTCATTTGTATTTACGTATTATAATATTATATATCATTCTACAACAATTCATAAAATCTTAGTTCTCATTTTCTGAGAAACCGTAATTTTATGCAAGTAAAGATGTTTTTAGAAATGAATATTATGATATTATGTTATAACTTGTTCTATCACAGAGTATAAAAGAGGTAGCATTTTAATTGGCAATTTTTTCGCTCATAATTGAATTATTGATATATTAATGATTGAACAGGAATCTCATTGCAATAAAAACGACAACAGTAATAAAATAACGGGTAAATAAATTTGTTTAGTAAGTCTTTAAACGAACATGTTTTAGGGTAATTAACAACAAAAACGTTAACACATATCACCATTCCTCCCGAGTTAATTTGAGAGAGAATTCAAATTAAAATTTAAATCATTCGTAATACCTGCTTAAAATTAGCCTCATAAATGCAGTCAAAATAAATCAACTCATAATAAACAAAATAAACTTTCCTTAGGACAATCTATCATCATTTGAAAGGCAAGCATAATAAAATTCCTCTAAAAGGCTGAGAGATCTTTAAAATGCTTTATTTAAAAAAACTCCTTCTTCTTGCGGAGGCTAACAGAATTCTAATTACTTTGAGATCATATTCTAATTCCTTACGGATAAAAGTGAAAATAAAGACACCTACTTTCTACATCAGCCCTCCATCACTGTGTAACGAACTAATTAATTGTAGGTCTCCAAGTTTCAAAAGTTGTTGTTGGAAGAATAATCAAAAAAATCAGCGTGAGAAGATGTATCAAACGAAAGGAATTACCTCAATATAATAATTTCTAATTGATGGCTTTAAGGCTTTTCGAAATTAATGAATTTAATAAGAAGTATAACTATAATACATAATTGAGAGATTGCTTTAGAAATAGAATAAACAGAGTTAATTGAATTCTAGAATAGTTACTAAGAAAATAGATCGAAAGGAGTATTAATATGATTTATTCAGTTGTGTGATACTATCAAAATAGTTTTCACAATTTTCAGTTCTCCAAGACTTTGAATTAATATTATGAAATAAGAAATTTAATAAGAGAATATTTTATTTCATTGAACATAATTTATTTCAATCTGTAGTTGAATCTAAAGAAGAATTCATTTAATAGCACGATGTCTGCTATTAAAGGAATTCTTCTTTAAATAAATGTACGAGTTCTATAATATACTCAATGCACAGTATTCAGAGCATTACCAAAAAGTTTAATGAAAACTTTAAAAAAAGAATAATAATTTTGTGCGAAATATGTTCATAACGGGTAGAATTTATTAAAATTTTTTTATTGTATTTTTACTTTAAATCAAATTTGTGCAAATGTTAGTGTACTTTAGTTTTAAGCTTAATTTTTATTAACGTCGCACTAGAGGCAGACCGAGGGCTATTGGCGACGGACCTCGTAATTTTGAACCACAGTCAAGTGATGAGGACGACACTTGAGCTGGCATCTTCCCTCTCCTAACTTCCCCACCACGCCAACGGAAGGACTTTGGGCGTCGACAGATTTAACGTGCATCATCCCCGGCTACACGGAGGGTCTTTAGTGGCCAAGGATCGAACGATTACCGCCGGCCACGAATCCGAAGCCTTGACCACTAGGCTAATTTGCCTGTAACCAGCAGCCACAAATGTTAGTGTACAGGATGCACTGAAAATTAATTGTGTACAAAAGCTCTGTATATCATGGTGCAGCTCTGATATTTACTATTTGAAATTCTATTTCATATCGAATTTAGATTGAAAAGAAAAAAAAAACACCCTGCATTCTATTTTCTTATACAAACTTATGAGCAATTTTCAGATGAGTCTATTCGGATTGACATTCTGAGATTACCCTCGTTAAAACCAGTTTAATATGCCGTGATTAACTCCACATCATGAACTCATACAAGGACTGTAGTCGAAAGGTATTGCAATTTTTAATTACGGCTAAGTGCCGAGTGTGACACTAAAAACGTCCTGTGTTCTATGTGAGAAGTTTCAAATGGAGAAGCGTTTATGGACCACACTAGTCTTGCAATTCGACACTTTAGTCTTAACAGGAATCGATTTTCGAACCTGTGATTGAAATCCTGTGAAATAGAAAAAAGTAGTTGTTTTACCATTAATAGACACAATTCGAGAAATTAATAGAATAAACCAGAGAGTGAGCAGACTCAATCAAGATTAAGTAACAATACTTTACGCCGGGAGAGGAGTAAAGTATGGTTAATGCCTACATTAAAGCCTCCTGTTATTTTAATGGATGACAGGAAATTGAAAATAAAAGAGTAGAAAAATTGAACGATATTTTGCGCATATATAAATAAAATTATCTTAAAATATTTTTAAATCGGATGAAAATTATTTTTAAGACATTAATGTCCTTTGTTTGAAATTTACAACAAGAAATTTTAATTTAAATTTAAAATAATTAGAATTAATTGTGTACAAGAAATTATATCTTCTCTACAAAATCGCAAGTTTCAAATTTAATGAGGTTCACGGAATGAATTATTAATTTGTATTTCTTCAAATATTACGTGTTGTTATTGTGTGAAGTTTTAATTTTTAATGAGCTTATAAACGGGAAAAAATTAAGATGCAAATTCTAAAAAAGGAATGTTTAATTAGTGTTGAAAACTATTTTATAATTTATGAGCTGCAGTATTAGATTCATATTAATAAATGAATTATTTATCTTAATTTAAAAATTAAAATGATGAAAGACAATTGAATAGCGGGGAATATTATTTCTGGTAATGTTTGTTGAAAAACTAAATAAAGTTTCCTCAATTCCATTAGCATTAAAAACAAAGCATAAGAGCGTTTTAGCGGATGATATTGTGAAGCATTTAAAATGAATTCAATATATATAAAAAAAATTATCTGATAACACAAATTTTGTTTGACATATACATCGTCACGTGGAATGTATAGGTAAGTAAATTAAAGAGCACGGAATTTAATCTCCACTCGAATCTTTTATTTACCAAAAGAATTCAGAATTATCAATTTGATTGGAATAATAAAAGTAAGATTTTACCATAAGTTAACATAAATATAAGTAAGGGTATTAGGACGCAAGGCGTAATTTCTCGAATTCACTACTTAGCCAGAAGTATAACATAGAAGAGATTCAGGGATGCACTTCGCTTCAGTTCATGCTTCTTTGCAAAAGTTTTCAAGAATAAATGTGGGTTTGCAAGTGGATTTTATCTATTGATTATAGTAATCGAAGTGTCACTGAATGCAACCTACGGATCCAAATTTAATTGGATGCAGCGCTATTTCGACTTCGGCGGGGAAAACAACTGAATAAATGTAGGCTTATGGCTCAAGATCCAGAACTTAAAGGTAAACTCCCATGACTCTGTTAAAAATTAAATGACTGACGAGCTCTAGTGATCAAACATTTATAAACAATATTGTCGAAATCAAGTTTTATTGAAAAAAAAGTAAAAAAATAAAAAATAAAAAAAAGGCAGGGAATAAAGGGTCTATGACCTACTGCTCCTCGTAATATTTCCTATCGTTGTTTTGGCTGAAAGATTATCACTAGTTCTGGAAACTTAATCTAATGCATAAATGGAATTATCACACGCATATTCTCAAGAGGAAATATCGCTAAGTAATCTCCAGGATAATTGAGGATATGGTGATATGTTGCAAGATTTGCTGATAAAAATTAGTTTTTAAGAAATGTTGTCCACATTGGACCATTTTGCGACAAATTGATGTGTTTACTAAAATATGGCATTTAACTCAATCATGGCCCTATCTTTATTATATATTTATCTATTCATAATATTTTGCACTTTTAATCATTATTTATAATATTTACACTATTAAAAACTAAAAAAAAAATTACAAAAAAATTTACAATATTTTGAAAGCTTTGAACACATAGTTGTTCAAATAGAAAATGTTTATAATTTAACATACATCAGGCATGATTACAAAGGTTTCCATATCCTTAAAGTTTCCATTTTTATCCTATTCTTACATTTGTATCTTTCCTGAGCGCTACGCGCATCCTTTTTGTGATCCCCTCTTCACTTTCTAACGTGGTGCGAATCTTTTTCTGCATTCTTGCCCCTACGACAGACTAGTCGGTCAAACACGTTAGAGAAAACTTCCTGCGAGTATTGTTGGCACCAATCTTTAATTACACCTTTCACTTCATTGTCAGGACAAAAGTAATGTCTCTTAAGTTTTTGGAGAAGCTGAAATTCGCAAGGCACAAGATGGAAATGTACAGTGGGTATGGTAAAGTGTTTTGATTAGCAGGCTATGAGCTCCGCTACTCATAAGAGTGTTGTCGTGTCAGAATAGAGTCAAAATATATCCTGACGCAATCATTTCGTTATTAAAATACCAATATTCACCATTTAATGAGGTAATGCTTGTTAGTGTCGTGCCTAATCCATCTCCTCTTTCAATGTTCCACATAGCGTTGCCAGTTTACCGTTATTCCCTGTTCTTAAATGTCAATGTGAACGACATCTTAAAACTATTTAAAAAATGTCTACGTGAATTTCTCCCTCACCCAGATAGAACACCGCTACACTTTTTTGGAGGTGTCACGATGTGCTGTGGTTGTACTCCAGTATTTGTTCTCGAAATCAAAATGAAGTTCCCTTTATTCATATCCTGTGACAATGTTCTGGAGAAAAATTTCACCCCGGGGCAATACAATCCTGAAATCTTACTTCAAAGTTCGTGATACCCGACTCGCGTTCATTCAAGATTCGTTGAACCCAATTCGCACACATCTCGTAAAACACGAGCACCACGATAGGAATAAAGTGTATTCTTTCTTTAAAAATAATCAGTTCTGTGGCGATTTGTCACTGGATCATTCGGAGAAATCAGTTCTTCGATAAGATACCACTACTCACCATCTAATGCAAACTGGGCAAATAGGTCTACAAAGAAAAACTGCAGGGAAAACAAGAAAAAAGAATGTCGGGGAATACACTTTATTTTCAACAATAAGAAAATAATTTTATATTAAAATTAACTAATTTTAAGAATATTTCCTAATTTTAAGTACACAAGTAATTTTAAACACATACATTATTTTATAACAAAAAATTCTAAACATACATTACCACATGTGTCCTTAAATTTAATTACTCATAAAATCTGTTAATTTTGTTTTAGTTTCTTGTTTGAAAAAATGCTTTGTTTTATAATACACTTCTCTATATACTATCTTTGCAATGCACCAAAAATCCCTTCAGGCATATTTTCTTCCCACTGTAATCCACGTCGAATTGTTTCAAATGAATTTATCATTTCCTCATACGAAGGTTTATTGATTTCTGCATTAACATCGTTTTCGTTTTCGTTTTCATCTCCGTCTTCATTGCAATCCATTGCTGTACTGTTTTTATTTGTCACACTGTTCAATATATCCGATTCATCTCGAGTGATCCCGAGGTTTCAGCTTCAGAATCAAGAAAAAGAAAATCATCAAGCAGCACAGAATCCGTAATTTCTTGTTTTCCGTTTAGATGTATCCATATTTTTTTCATTTCTTCTAAGGGAATACCGTCTTCGTCCTCCGTACTCTCCGAACTCTCACTGCAGACAAAGAATCCAGCTTCGGCTAAACTCTTATGAACGGTACGATGTGTACATCACAGTTCCACGCTATCGAAATTTCTGAAATACTTTCCCATTAAATTGATATTTGGCATGGATTGATTGTTTTAAAGAGCAGTGATAACTTTTCGCAATATCTTCTTGCGATAGTGTACTTTAAATTTTTTTTTTATCACCCCTTGATCCATTGGCTGCAGTTTTGATGTGGTGTTTGATGGCAAGTAAGAAACTGTAACATTTTTCAATTTTGGGTTGATTTACTTCGGATGGGCAAGAGAATTATCTAACAAAAGAGCAATTGACGTTCTTTAACCATATGTTTTTCCTACTTTTGAATCCAATTTTCACAAATTTCTGACGTCATCCAAGATTTTTTGTTAAAATCATAATCAACTTCCAAATTATTTTGCGCCTTTGAAACTTCTTGGAATTTTGCTTCTTCCTATAACAAGTGGTTTTAATTTCTGATGTCCAATCATATTTGCTCCTAGCATAGCAGTTATTCTTGCTTTACTATGTTTTCCTCCAAAGCATCTTTCGTTTCTAAATGTTAAATGTTTTTTGAGGCAAACATTGAAAAAAATAAAGCCTTCTCATCTGCATTAAAGATGTTTCCTGACTTATAGTCTTTTAAAATTTTACTCAATGTTTCTGTTATCCAGTTTTTAATATCATTATTATCAACATCTTTACTTTCCCAAGATTTTATTTTTGCTTCATTTCCGTGTTCTTTTTTTTAAATTTTTCTAGCCATCCATTGCTACCTAGAAATTGGTCGTATCTCAGTGCCTTCGCAAATTGAAGAGCTTTCTCTATTACGAAAGGTCCAGAGATCGGAACATTTTTTATCTCGCATTGTGTGTACCCGCTTCAAAACTGCCTCGTCGATATCTTCATAGACACATTTTTTTAAAGGCTTTGAACAAGAATTCGATGAATCATAATTCTGTAGCTTATCTCAAATTTTTATAATTGTTGATAAACTGTTTGGAGGAATATCAAATTTTAAGGCAATTTCCTTTTTCTTGACGTCCTTATCCACTTCCTGAAGAATTAATTTTTTTTGATGCTCAAACACTTACGTTTTGACATTTTAGAGCTGCAAGAAACGTAGTTACACTTAAGACTGATTAACGCTATAAATGAACGGGAGACAAAATCAAGGACACGGGGAAACGAGGCAATTCCTCTGAGGGTGTAAGGGGATATCGATGATGTTTCTAGTGAACTGGACAATGGGGGAATTGAAGAAAATAATTGAAGAAAGAATTAAAACTTGGACTTCAACACTCTCTTCACTTGGCTCTGAACGTGGCTCCCTCTGGGGAGCTGCAAAGGAGTTAAGAAAGAAATGCTCTAAAATCTCGGCCTTAACAGGCCCTACAAGTATCTTCCTTAGTGACAAAGACAAAACAGAATTACTAGCTGATTCTCTTCATGCACAATTTCAGCTAAACGACATACATTCACCAGTACACGATAGAACAATAACACATATCGTTCACGGATATCTTAACAACGAAAATAATTTTGATAACCCTGCCTCACTACCTCCTTGTCAACCGTCAGAAATTATATATTACATCAACAAACTTAAAATTAATAAATCACCAAGTCATGATGGTACAATGAATAAAATGATTAAAAAACTACCCCTTCCCACAATTTTTCAAATCACACACCTAATAAACCGTATGCTAGTAATCGGTCACTTCCCAAACCACTGGAAAACAGCTTCAGTCATTCCAATTCTAAAACCAGGAAAAGACCCAACTAGGGCTGAAAATTATCGTCCAATTTCTCTTCTCCCAATCCTGGGGAAAATGGCTGAAAAAATCATTCTCAACAGAATCAATGACCATCTCAATTATAATTCTGGAACAGTTTGGCTTTATGCCACAACTCTCCACTACCCACCAATTAAAAAGAGTAACAACCTATATTAAATCAGGATTGGAAAGCAGAGAAAAAGTAGGAGCTGTTTTCTTTGACATCCAGAAAGCTTTTGACAGTGTCTGGCATACGGGATTAATTTACAAATTAATCAATTATAATACCCCACCCCACCTTATAACTCTTATTAATTCATACCTTAAAAATAGAAATTTCACCGTTAAAATTAATAATATTTACTCAACTAAAAGAAATATCAACTCGGGAATTCCGCAAGGATCACATCTCGGGCCAACCCTTTTCCAATGCTTCGTGAACGATATCCCGAAACACAACAACACAATTCTCTGCATGTACGCAGATGACATGGCGATACTTGCAAAACAAAAAAAATCCCAAAACCCTACACATCACATCGATAGACACATCGCAAACCTAGAAGACTGGTTCTCCAAATGGAAAATCTCACTGAATGTTTCAAAAACGGAGGCCGTCTTCTTTACAAAAGCACTCAGTGTCATCAAACCTGACATATTCATTGACAACAAACAAATCCCATGGTCTCACTCTGCTAAATACCTTGGAGTCATTTTAGATAATAAATTCACTTTTGAACAACACATTACACATATCCATGAAAAATTCCGACTTGCAGCGAAAAAATATATTCCCCTAATCTGTCGGAGTTCATTATTATCTACTAAATAAAAATTGCTTATCCATACACAACTTCTGCGACCCATCCTCACCTATGCCTGCCCAATCTGGAATCAAGCTGCTCAGATACACCATAACAAAATTGAAATCTTACAAAATAATATAATTCGAACAATAGGAAAAGCTAGATGGTTTATGAGAAATGAAGACTTAAGAAATTCCCTAAATATTACCAAACTGCAAGATTACATTAATTATATCACTACCAAATTTAATATTAATTTTGAAAATAATCCAAAACCCTCCCTTCAAGAAACAAAAAATTATAAAAGAAATTATCGTAACTTAAATAGTTCTCAGATTATCTGAGTACATCACCCAATACACTCCTAACTCAGCATCATCTTAAGCAGCCTTATCTCTCAACCAATAGGAGACCATCCTCTCACTTTACGTGTAGAAACTTCATTTCCCTTCTCCAAAATAACCGAAACACTCATGTTCTGAGTAGCTGCCTCCTGATTGGTCGGCATCATTCACCCTGTTCTCCCACACCCCTCTGCACTGTAATAGCTAAACTTCAACATTCTTATTCTATTTCAATAAAAATTTCATGTATTTTTAATTCTTTAATGTACTTAACTAACTTCACAATAGTTTATTCCTTTATTTATTAGATTTTAATTAACTATTAAATTTATTAAAAATGGGCAAGTAAACTTTTATCAGGTTAAACTCATATCGGAGATAAAGGCCCTTCGGGCTAGGTTCTCTTGTACATGTTTCATTACGGACAATGGGGGTTGCACTTCTTGGATGAAACGCCCAGAATTATTGCTTTCGGCGAATTAGGCACCCAATAAAAACCAATTCAAAATTTATGACCACCATAAAACATGTTAAAAAAAGAGAATAATTTGAAATGTCCAGAAATACTTCAAAAATAGGAAGAAAAAAAAATTGAATCACAAGAGAAAAAGTTCGTTATACAGAAAATGCATTTCGCTATAGAAAAGTTATTTTACGAAGAAAATCGTGAAATGTTCTGGGTTTCAGGAAAAAGTCCGCTCTATAGAAGAATTCGCAATATAGAGGTTCGACTGTATATATATATATATATATCCAGATGTAAATTAAACCATTGAAACATATACCAGAATA